>PVLC010000007.1:326432-353090 GCA_004027655.1 Graphiurus murinus
TAATTTGGTTTCCATTCTGTTGGGTATATACCCAGTAGTGGTATTGCTGGGTCATATGGTAGGTTCACTCCCATTCGTCTGAGGATCCTCCATACTGTTTTCCACAGTGGTTGCACCAGTTTGCAATCCCACCAACAATGTATTAGGGTTCCCACTTCTCCACACCCTCGCCAGCAGGTGTTGTTGTTCATATTTTTTTATGATTGCCATTCTGACTGGAGTTAGGTGAAATCTCAGGGTAGTTTTGATTTGCATCTCCCTGATAGCCAATGATGTGGAACATTTCCTTATACATTTTACTCAGCCATAAAGACGAATAAAATCATGTTCTTTGCAGGGAAATGGATGCAACTGGAAAACATTATGTTGAGTGAGATTAGTCAGTCACAAAGAGTTAAGAAACATATGTTCTCCCTAATATGTGGATGCTAAGGAGAAGATGGGGCATAGGAGGGTCTCCAGATGAAAAGGAGAGATCCTCGATAAGCAAAGAAGTTGATTTAATTGTAGTGGATGCATGGGGCAGAGGGACACCCTAAAGCACATGATGTACTTACACAATCATATCAAGGTCACTCACTGAAGTGAACCTGAGGGGGAAGGAGGGGGAGGGAATGGGGTGGGAATTGGGGAAGGGGTCAAATGAGAATTGTGTGCAAATATGTTGTTAACAACTAGTACTTAACAAAGATGTATGCTATATTGCACGAATTACTACAATAAAAATTATAATTAAAAAAAATAAATAAATAAGCATTTTCCTAAAAAAAACAAAAAAAGAAATCTTTGAAAACAAAGGACCATTTGAAAAAGTTGTAATATAAGTGGGATATCATAGCCCCTCTTGTTAATATGACATGAATTATTAGGTAACAAGCCTAATTTATCTTAAGATATGGTACTAAACTGTTAAAAACTATTCTGCTGAGCCTGATTACTTTTCTGTGTTCCTGTTAGACATCTCTAGTTGGGAAACAGTTCTTATGATATTGGAGAAACTAAGGATGGAAAATTGAGTAGAGTTTTGCTATGCAGGGACAGTTTGTGAACTCAGATTGTTTAAAACATAACACTTTTATTTTCTCAACGTGGATTCCCATTTGGATTTGAGATGCAGTCTGGAGTAGTGGGAGGAACATAGGCTTTGGAATTTGACCTGGAATTGAATCCTGGCTTTATCATTTAGCAGTTATGTGAGCTTGCACAGGTTTCTTAACCTCTCTGTGCCTCATGTACTTCATCTGTAAGTGGGCAAAATAACCTTGCCTCTTGGGATTTTATAAGCTTTAAATAGTAACATATAAAGCTCACAGCACTGGTAGGTACTTAGGAAATGCCAGCAGCTGCTATGTAATCTTCTAAATTGTGTCTCACTCATTTATTTTTTCCTCTCTGATTTTGCAATGTCTGATTTCTTTCCCCTTGCCCTGACTTACCTCGTGTGTGTGTGTGTGTGTGTGTGTATGTGTGGTGGGGAGGGGGTACTAGGGATTGAACCCAGGGGCATTCTGAGCTACATCCCCATCCCTTTTTATTTTGGGACACGGCTCACCAAGTTGCAGAGGCTAGCCTCAGACTTGTGAACTTCTTGCGTGAGCTGAGAGTAGGTCGGATTATAGACACTTGCCACTGTGCTGTGCTCTCTTATCCTTTAAGGTGGAACTAAAATTTTGTGTCTTCCACTGTCAGCCAGTTCACAGTAATACCTCTTTCTTCTGACACTGTGACTCCACCACACCTTTAGCATTTGCTCTGTTATTTACATATTAATTTGAATGTTTTGTCTTCACAACTGAAATGTAATATTCCTAAGAGCATGCACTCTCCTAATAGTGAACTTGCAATAAATATTATTTGTCTGTGAGAGTGAATTATTTTAGGTAGATAGTTAGAAAATTACCTTTCCATACTCTCTCTTGTTTCAGAGTGCTTGGGCCATTGATATGGCTCTGGAAAAAATAAATCTGTTTTCTGAGAAGACTCGGTATTGAATATATAGTTTTTTAAATGCATCTGAGTAATTTTTTAAAAAGTTATTTGGAGAAAGTATTATAGCAAAATATTATATTGACAAACATACTTGGTATTTATAAAAATAGGAAAATGGACTGACGGTTATGGGGCACTTGTGCTTACTTGGATTTATTTCTTTCAGGATCATAAAGATGAAGTAACTTGTGTAACATACAATTGGAATGATTGTTACATTGCTTCTGGATCTCTTAGTGGTGAAATAATTTTGCACAGTGTAACCACTAATATATCTAGTACTCCTTTTGGCCATGGTAGTAACCAGGTACAGTATAAATTTATTCAAAATAAAGTTGATAAGATAGATTTTGAATTATTTTACATAAGACATGAACTTTATTGAAAATTTTAAATGTTTTAAATTTGTATTTAGCTTGCTTTAAAAACTACCAACTAGTTTTCAATGGCAGTATTTAAAAATGTTAAAATAAACTAATATATACTAGACTAAGGTGCTACAGGAATTAGATTATGTAATTGAATAGCAGTATCTTCCTAGAATATATTTTTTAAAAAATGCAACTAGTTGTTAATAGATTAAGCCTAAAATATGGATATTAATTTTTATGGTATTTTTGTTATAGAAGTGTTGCATATTTCAAACTATGTCGCTACAAGACAGATCCGTATGATCATAAGTACTGTTTGGGGTACATAGAGTAATTAAGTATTTTTAGGCAGAGAGTAATTGAGTTTTTTTTTTAATATGTGATAGTTAAAGAATGAAAGCATATTCATATGTTTCAGGAATATTTAGGGAAGCAAAATAAAAATTAGTCAATTAAATATTTTCCTTTATGAAAATTTTAAGAGAATAAGAAGTTTCTTAAGAAATTTAATTCTAGGCTAACTTTCCAAGAAATTCTCTCTAGATACATTCAATAAAATGGATCTTTTAATCCTTATTTTTATTATTATCACTTTGGCCATAACTAGTATCAGATAAATATGAGAGATCTTCATTGTTGGAAATTGGTTTTTAAATCATTATATGAATAGTATTTAACATCTAAGAAGAATTTAGTGTATATTAAAAGTGTATAGGAAAAAGTTTTTTCAAATTTCAAATGTATTAAAAATAAAAGCACTATACTTGTAAATAGTATTATGAGTAATCAATATAAAGTAATCTTGTGTTGATTCAGACAGTTGAGAGAAAACTCTTTGGGAATAAGATGGAGAAATCGGGAGGGAGAATTTCAGTTGCCTTATTTTTTGTTGGTGTTGTGAGAGTATAATTTGGCCTCTTTGCCAGTTGTTTGGTGCTAACTCTTATTGGTGTTAGCTTTTTACATCTATGCATTATAGTCGGCTTATTTCTTTGTTGTCAATATGTCGTCTAGCTTCATGCCTTACACGGAAAAGATACTCAATAAATATGTGAATATATGAATCCATGTAGAGAGATGATAAAGGTTTTAATAGGCTAAAATAAAATATTTGGAAGGAATGTTTTATATGGAGGACATCACATAAACAATAGTAAGAAGAAAGGAAAGTGCATAGGTTTTATATAGGGCCGGTATAAGAAAAGATTGGAAAGGCAAAATGACTATACTGTTGATTAAGACTTAATGCCAGGCACTGGATTTGACTTCTAGTTGGAAAGACATTTGGGGAAACTGTAATCAGAGTTTATGTCAGAATCATGGAATTCTTGAACCAAAAATTTTTTAAAAAAAGCTTTTTTTTTTTATTAGAGATAATCTTATTTTCTGCCTTTTATGGATGAGGATAAGTGATTTTTTCACAGACATGTTTTTAGAATCCATTAATATTGTCATAAAAACAAATTTGTTTTGTTTTTATGTTTCCTTTTTTGGTATGTATTTTGATAATGAAGTCATAAAGTCCATGCCCAAAGACTTTGGTACTATTGTAGAAAAAATAAATCATATCTAGTGATCTCAGGAAATAGAGAAATTTTCTTTTTGTATATTGGAAGAATGACAAATTTTAAACTTTGGACTTAGCCCAAAAATTACATAGAAATTAGATCAGATACTATCATGTGTATTCTTGTACTTCAGTTTATATTGTATCTTGCTATAGTTTTCTTATTAAAACCAAACATAAAGGAATATTCCCCAGTACACTGTTTGTTTTTGGCTTATGGCCTAGTTATGTGTAAAAGGTTTAAATTTTTTTTTTAAAGTGAGAGATAGCTTACATATGATAAAGTGCATATATCTTGAGTGTACAGCTTGATGAATTTTTATGTTTGCATAGACCTATATAACTACTAACTAAATCAAGATACAGACCATTTCCAGCACATCAAAGCTCTCCCTCTTACCGTTTCCAGTCACTGCCTTATATTTTATAAAAGAAATCATATATACCTAGTTTGTTTCAGCCATCATTGTGTTTGCTTTGTTGCATGAATTAGTAGTTCATGCTGTTTTAATTATGTGTAGTGTTTTGTTATATGAATGGGTCTTCATTTATCCACTTTTGCATTGAATTATTTGTGGTTACATGTATTTATAGCTTCTTCTGTATTCCAGATAGAGTCATGTTTTGGATATACACATTGCATGTATCTGTTTAGTCCTGGCTTACTTTTTTTTTTTTAATTGGTGTATTACCTTATACAGAGTGGCAGGCTTCATTGTGGCATATTTGTGCATGCATATGACATGATTAGATCGATCAGTTTCACTCTCCAATACCGCTCTTCCCCCAACTTCCCCCCTTCTACTTTCATGACATCCATTTTTCCTTCTAGCTTCTACATATGAGAGAAAACATAGGACACTTCTCTTTTTGAGTTTATTTTGTTTAATGTGATGCTTTCCAAATCTCCCCATTTTTCCTCAAATTGCATAATTACTATCTTCTTTACAGTTGAATAAAACTCCATTAGGTATATATACCACATCTTCTGAAGATAGATATCCAGTTTTTCCAGGATTATTTGTTAAAGAGGCTGTCTTTGGCATATTTGTCACGAAGCTCTGTGAGTTTGGCAACTTTTATTCTATTCCATTAACTTACATGTCTGTTTCTATGCCAGTACCATGCTGTTTTTGTTACTGTGGTTCTGTAGTATAATTTGAAATTGGGTATTGTGATGCCTCCAGCATTGCTCCTTTTGCTTGGGATTGTTTTGGTTCTTCTTGGTCTTTTGTTCCATGTGAATTTTAGTATTGTTTTTTCTACTTCTCTGAAGAATGTCATTAGACTTTTGATGGAGATTACATTGAATCTGTAGATCACTTTTGGTGATATGGCAATTTTAATGGTATTAATTCTACCTATTGACATGAGAAATCTTTCCATCTTCTAGCATCCACTTCAATTTCTTCTAGCCATGGGTTACCTTTTTATTCTTTATTTTTTCTTACCTTTTTTTAATGAACAGAAGTTCTCACATTTAATGAAGTCAAGTGTAGTTTATAACTTTTGTATATGTGCTTTTTGTGTCCTCTTGAAGAATCTTTCCTGCCCCAAATGTTTAAGATATGTCTGTTGTAGATTTGTCCCCCAAGATTCATGTGTAGAAAACTTAATCCTTAGTGCATCACTGTCTAGAGGTGACTGGGTCATGAACACTGACCTCATGAATGGATTAGTGACATTATCACAAGAGTGGCTTCCTAGTATAAGAATATATTTGACCTCCATCCCTCTTGTTCGCACCTTGGACTTCCCAGCTTCCTGAACTGTGAAAAATAAATTTCTTTTCTTAAATTACCTACTCTCTTCTGATATTCTGTTACAGGCAGCACAGAATGCACTAAAACACTATCCTATGTTTTCTTAGAGAAGCTTTAGTATCTTAGCTTTCTCATTTATCATTATTATGATATAGTTCAAATTAATTGTATTATAGCGTGAGATAGGGTTCCATTTCCATACAGATACTTAATTACACCAGAATTATTTATTGCAAAGACCAACCTATCTAGGTATTACAGTAATGCCTTCTTAAAAAACTGTTAACTGTGTACAATAATTTGGAATATGCTGTTCCAGGCCCTTCTGGCTTTCAGAAGTTGGTTTGGGAAGTCTGGAGTGACTGTTATTGGTTTGCCTCTGAATGTTGTTTGGTCTTTTACTTTCATTGCCTTTAATAGTTTCTCATTGGCCTCTATGTTAATCAATTTGATTATTATGTGGTGTGGTGAACCTTTTATCTGATCTTGTGTGATGGGCATTCTATGTTTTTCCTGTACCTGTGTGTCGACCTCTATTTCTATGTTTGGATAATTTTCTGATATTATTTCTCAGAAAAGATTATTGATTCCTTTGGTTTCAGCTTCTATTCCTTCTTCTATGCCTATTATTCTTAAGTTAGTCATTTTAAAATTGGCCCAGATTTTTTTTGTGTGTGTGATACTGGGGATTGAATTTAGGGGCATTCTACCTTCGAGCTATACCCCCAGCCGTATTTTTTTTTTTTTTTTAATTCATTATTTTGAAACCAGGTCTCACTCAGTTGCAGAGTGCCTCACTAGGTAGCTGAGGCTGGCCATGAACCCGGATCCTCTGGTCTCAGCTTCCCAAATGCTGGGATTACAAGCGTGCACCACCATGTCCGGCTGGCCTAAATCTTTACAATTTCCATGTCATGATGTTGAATTGTTTTTTTCTTACTTATATACTGTGCATTCATTTTTGGAGTGGTCATCTTCTAAGAGTGAGATTCTCTCTTCCATGTGGTCTAGTCTACTGTTTATACTTTGTATTTATGCCTTCACTTCAATTATTGCATTCTTCACTTCCTTCAGAGTTTCTTTTTGATTCATTTTCAGGTTGTCTGATTCTTTGTTTATTTGTTCTTTCATTTCTTTCAGGCTGTCTCTGAATCTTTTTGGAAATCCTGTATCATTTCTACTATTAAATTTCTGAATTGTCCTTCTGGCAATCACTGCAGTTCTGTGTTGGTGGATTCTGTTATTGTGAGGCTGTAGGAGCTCATTGCTTCTTTGCTATTCTTTCTTCTCATGATTTCAGACTTCTTAAGTTTATATCTTTGTTGCTTTTGATAGCTTTCTCTCACTCTGTAGGTTTCCTATTTCTATTTTCTCTCTTTATAGTATCTTATTTTGGAGGTATTTACCACTAGATATTCCTTACAATTGAGTATCCTCTATTATATGGGTATTCTCTGCTCTCTGTTGTGAATTTATCACCCTTAGATACCGATCTTGAAAACTGTATTGTGTATCACTGATGTTCTGTAGGTCATTAGTCCTGGGTTGCAGTTACTCTGGGGCTCCTTCTGCCCCAGATGATGGGTTCCAGGTATTAGGATCTGGGGACCTGACTGTCACCTCCATCATAAGGAGTTGGTTCAGAGGGTAAGCAAAACAGTTTGTGCCCTATGTGTTTTTAAACTTCAATGTGTGGGCTGTTGGGTGGTTTCTTCTGTCAGCTGTGGTTAGTTTGTCCTTAGTGTCTGGTAGTCCTTTCTGGGGGTTTACCTATCTGGTCCACTCAGCAGTAGGGATTTAGAGGTGTCAGCTGGTATACAAGAGCAAGGTGTTTTGTATTCAGTGGTGAAACCTGAGCAAGGAGGAAGGAGCTGGAATAATGGATGCAAGAATAAGGTAGAAGATAAGATCAGGTAGAATAAAAATTTGAGTGTAGTAAGGTGTAATATATTGTACATATTAGAGATAGTGAATCTATAGGAGGATTCTAACAGCCAGTATATTTAGGTATAGTTATATGATATGGATCTAAATATAAGACAAAATAAAAAAAGGAAAAGAAAAAAAAAGGGACAGAGAAGAAAGTAAATAGGAAAGAGAAAGGAATCTTGTTAAAGGGATGAGGAAGAGAGCAAACAAATACACATACACACACACAAACAAAAAACCAGCTTTTAAATATTATTCCTTTTAAATAATTGAAATACTTGGAGTATTTTATTTGTCCCTAAAAGCAATTTAGTTACACCTAATCTCTTATTGACCAAAAGCACAGAATTATTACTTAAGTATTCATTTAAAAACATATTCACTAAGATTTATCAAAATCCATTTGATTTCAAATACATTGAATACTAATTTCCTAAATTTAAACAGTGTTCATAAAAATTTCAAGTTTGTCCAAAGTTGACATTTTTAATTCAAATATACTGTTACTTATCCTAGTTTCTGTGTTGTTTGATTTTTACTATAGGTAGGGTGTTACTGAAAAAAAAAATACATGATTATGTTGAAATGTTCCATATTTTTATTTCCATGAACAATCAGGGATTTGAGATCTTTAAATTATCAAATTGGTTTCTTATTGAAAATAACAAATCCTTGGGGTTTCACTGAAATTTCAGAAATGAAATTTCCTGAATATATTTACTTTGAAACTTCTGTGCTGAGTTGAAGCTATTAGTTTTATGTGGATCACAGTAAAAAGAGCCATGCTGCTTCTGTAGAAATGCTGGGGCCGACAGACTTCGCAGATCATAATTGCACGTCAGCATTTGGCAAGTTCCGTAGCTCAAGTGGGCAGATGGGTTAGACTCTGTTGCCTTTCTCATACTGCTGCCTTTTCCAAAGCACTTGAAAATGCAGATCTATTTTATTGATTCCTTAGTTTAAAAAAAAAACAAACTTCAGATGTAGCAGTTGAGATTCTGTGAGACTTTAAACAGCATATTTTACTGTATATTAAACCCATTAACTTTTCTTAAGTGACATTTTTTATGTTTTATGTATACATTTTGTAAGTATTAATGAACCTGCTCAAGTAGAGATCTGGTAAATGTCTGGTAAATATAAATAATTACTAATTAAATTTAAAAATATTATTTTATCAGTAAATTTAGGGATCAGTGATAGAGAGCTTGTCTAACATATACGAGGTAAGGCCCTGGGTTCAGTTCCCATCACTGCCAAAAATAAATAAATAAATAAATAAATAAATAAATAAATAAATAAATAAATGAACTTAACTCTCATTTGATTTATTCAGTTGTTACGTTTCTACTTGAATTATTTATACCCCCAAAATTGACTGACTAAAGACCTCTATATCTAGGATTGTGTCTTTAACGTTATCTAAGAACAGTATAATTTATGTTGGGATAAAATATTTGCCTGACAACATGTCCTTGAATCTCTGGATGTATTTTCTTAGTATTTGCATGTACTTGCTTACCTTATATATTATGATCTTAAATAGTTTTATCGTTGGTTTTATGGGCATAAAATAAACTGATACCTATCTGTATATGTGTTTCTCCTTAATGATTTATTTTTTTCCCTTCTATTTTTCTCTTCCAAATGTTCCTTAATGGGAAATGAAAGGTGTTTTTTTGTTTGTTGTACTGGGGATTAAACCCAGGGGCATTCTACCTTATCACTACATCCTGGCCCTATTTTCTTTCTTTTTTTTTTTTGCAGTACTGGGGATTGAACTCAGGGGTAATCTACCTCCGAGCTATACCCCCAGCCCTATTTTTTATTCTTTATTTTGAAACCGAGTCTCACTAAGTTGCGGAGTGCCTCACTTGGTAGCTGAGGGGCCGCGAACCTGGATCCTCCGGTCTCAGCCTCCCAAATGCTGGGATTACAAGAGTGCGCCACCACGCCCGGCCTATTTTCTTTTTCTTTTTAAACAGTTTCTCACTATATCGTGGAGGGCTTCACTAAGTTGCTGATAAACCTCCTGTCTCAACCTCCTAAGTACTAAGATTACAAGCGTTCACCATCATGCCCACCTTGACAGGTGTGTTTTCTTTTCCTTTTTTTTTTTTTTTTTTTTTTTTATTGCGGTACTGGGGATTGGACTCAGAGGCATTCTACATCCCCAACCCTATTTTTTATTCTTTATTTTTGGAACAGGGTCTCACTAAGTTGTGGAGGGTCCCATTAAGTAGCCGAAGCTGGCCATGAACCTGCAATCCTCCTGTCTCAGCCTCACAAGTACTGGGAATACAAGTGTGCACCACCATACCCAGCCAAAAGGTGTTTTCCAAGAGAGTTTCTGTGTATAGCTTTGTCTTCCATAATCATCGTCTAATCTTGTTTTTTGCCTTTTTGGCATTAGTGTTCTGTCACAGGAATGCTCATGTTAGTCTTCATAACTAATTTTTTTCTTTTTGTATTGGGGATTGAACCTAGGAGCACTACCTATGAGCTATACTCTAGCCCTTTTTATTTTTTATTTTAGTTGCTGAGGTTGGCCTTGAACCTGTAACCCTCCTGCCTTAGCCTCTCCATTTTTTTTTTTTTTTTTTTTGGAAACAGGGTCTCACTAGATTGATGAGAGTCTCACTACTTGTCTAGACTGTTCTCCAACCTGCAATCCTCCTAAGGACTGGCTTCTTTTTTTCTTTTTTTAATGAGTTGCGATATAGGTTAGGGCTCAAGAGCTTGAAGCAATATGTGGGATTTAGGTCTTGATTTAATCAAGAAATACATTTTTTAACTGTTTGCAATTTATTATATAACATAGTAACCTCCTTGTTTCCTGCAACATTCAAGCAGATTCTGAATAATAATATTCTAAACATGTTTTAGGCAAATTCCTGCTGTGGATAACATTAAGTTGAATTTTTTGAACTTTGAGAATCTAACCAGGTCTATAATTTTTTTTTTAAATTCTGCTTGTGCATTTCATCTGAGTTTAGATCATCTGAAGGCCCATAACTATATCAACTCAAAGTACTATGGAGATCTTTGAAAATGAAGATAGTAATTATTTAACTTAACTTAGGTGTTTGCTAACAAATGCTTTGTTTCCTTAGTTAGAATTTGTTTTAAGTTATTCCTAAACATTTTTTGTAGTTAAAGGCAAATGCTTATTATTTTTAAACATCTTTGAATTAAGCAGATTATAAGTTTAGAGGGGAAAATTAGTTTAGATATAAAGTACTTCTTAACATAGTAAGTTGTGATATCAATACAACTTTGAGAGCTGTATTTTAGTAAAAGTCAACCAGTTTTAATTAAGATCTTTTTACCCAACCTGGATCTTTATTTATCTAGTCCATCAGAAACTAGAAAGCAAGAATATCTTCCCTGCCCCAGGGATTAGTGTTTAGAGAAAGACCAGCCTTGCCCTTGGACTGATTCTTTGGAAAGAGTTCATCTAGTTCATCCCCAGTCTAGAGTGTTGCCAATTCCTCCTTTGTGGCTTGACATATTATTATGTTTCAGGTGTTAAATTGCCATCTCATCACATGCTCAGATTCAAATAAATTTATCCAAATATCTCCAGTATATCTAGAAAAAAACATGAAGTAGTATTGCTTAGTCTATCCTAGTGTTCCCTTAACAGTTGCTTATGATTTGTCTATGATGAGGCCCTTATTTATAGTGGAGGCTCTAACTGATGCATTAATGGAGGCAATCTCAATGTATTGTAGTTTTCCTCTGAAAAGGGGGAGATTGAGGAAGCTATGCTCCAGGATAATAAAATCATGACAAATAATTAATAGAATATTAGCATATTTCAGGGTTGTTTTCTAGCCCAGTGAATAATATTATGGTTGTTCCTGTGAATGCTTACAGTTACATAAAATTTATTCTTCTACAGCCTGTTCGGCACTTGAAATACTCCTTGTTTAAGAAATCGCTACTGGGCAGCGTTTCGGATAATGGGATAGTAACTCTCTGGGATGTCAATAGTCAGAGTGCATACCATAACTTTGACAGTACACATAAAGCTCCAGCTTCAGGCATCTGTTTTTCTCCTGTCAATGAATTGTTGTTTGTAACCATTGGTTTGGATAAAAGAGTCATCCTCTATGACACTTCAAGTAAGAAGTAAGTGTAATATGCTCATTTCTTAATTTTGTAACAAACAGTTATTTCATTAACAGACATATTTAGGATTCATGTAGATCTCTTACTAATATCCCCTTCATGTAGACCTCTTTATGTTCAGGGGATCTTAATAGTTGTACATTTTATGTGGCTAGTAAAATAGAATTTTAAAAAAAATTTTCACATAGAAAAAAATAGGGGTGTGGTTACTGCTTAGGGTATTTCTGGAATAGGAATGTTGAGGGATTAGCATCTTATTGATTTCACATCCTTATTTTAGCATACTTATTTTCCTAAATACATATTATTTTTAAAGTAATATGATTTCTTTAAAATTAATTTATTTTCTAGAGCAAGGTTTCTAAACTATTGACATTTTGGGCTGGATAATTCTTTGTTCTGGGCATTGTAGGATATTTTGCAGCCTGCTTTCTCTACCCACTAAATCCCAGTAGCAATCCTTGAGTTATGGCAGTTAAAACTGTCTCCGGACATTGCCAATTATCCTGGGGGATTATGGCCCCCAGTTGGGGTCCATTGTGCCTCTTTCTTCAGTTATAGGTATGCTTAACTAGCTAAGACACAAACAACAACAAAAAACCCTTCATAAGATCTAAAGATCACTTAGAATGTTAACTTACTATCAGGAAAGGTCCCACCCTCAGGCTTTGTTATGATGCTAGAGTTTTTAATGTTACTTATTTCACTCTTCTGTTGAAATAATTTCCTGAGAGCCCTAGAGTCAGTAAGCCATTCTTCTCTTATACCAAACACACCAGCACAGAGCTCAGCTTCAGCAAATCAGTATCCATGTTTCTATGTTAGCTTCCTGAGGATCAAGCCACATGAACTCTGTTCCTCTTAGCTTTTTGGCTAAGAGATGCACAACTCAGAACAAAGTAGCAGCTGCTCCCCAGTGAAAGGTCATAGTCCTCTTGAGACCTAAGCAGGTCAGTAAATGGAAAATGGGTACTTAGAGCTTTTCAACCCTGAGGCTAGAGCCCCTGTTTGTGGAGTAATACATAGGAATTGGTCACATTTATTGCCTACATAATAATTACTGAAAGAAGTGATTGCTGTTTCTGGAAAATGTAGAATGTACCTATTGGAAGTGAATAGAAAAAATAGTTTACATGCCATTTTATTAGAAATGTCTTTAAGACAAATTTTAAAGTTCTGCTTTAAACAAGGATTTGAGATGTATGTGCTATTTGCCCAATTTTAAATAATTTGGGCTGGTAAATGTGTCATATAAGTGTATATACCTGCATGTACTAACATAGTAGCATGTACTTTGTTCCCTTTTCAAAGGCTAGTGAAAACTTTAGTGGCCGACACTCCTCTGACTGCAGTTGATTTCATGCCTGATGGAGCCACTTTGGCTATTGGCTCTTCCCGTGGGAAAATTTATCAGTATGACTTAAGGATGTTGAAATCACCAGTTAAAACCATCAGTGCTCACAAGACATCTGTGCAGTGTATAGCATTTCAGTACTCTACTGCTCTTACTAAGGTGAATGTCTTCTTTTTGTCATTTTTTTTTATTTTGCTAAAAAATTCTAGCTTAGAATGTGAAAACTGTTTTCAATTAAACACTTTGTTTTCATATATTGCTTCATAATCATTTTTCTATGATAGCATAAATAATTTCAGTGTGAATCCATTTAATAATTTTAAAACTTTTTTCTTTTTTGGACTTAATTCTTATATATCTCTCATAAGAAAGTATTTTAAAGGGCCTTTTTTTCTTGGTTCAGAAAAAAACTCAGATTGACCACCACGCTTAAGGGAAAAATATTTTTAACCTAATGGAAAATTTATAAAATATTAATATATAATATGAAACATTAGTAACCTGAGCTTTTAATATTCTGTTACATTTCAGTCAAGTTTAAATAAAGGCTGTTCAAGTAAGGCCCCAGCAGTGAACAAACGAGCCCTCAATGTGGGCTCTGCTGGTGGGGGAGTTCAGAATTCAGGAATTGTCAGAGAAGCAGCAGCCACTTCCATTGCCACGGTTCCACTGCAGCCCGGGACGACAGCTGTGGGGAAAGGAGCTGCTGCCCTTCAGGATAAGGCAGGTAAATGTTGCTTAGGTAGTATTTCATAACTATAACTTGTTTCAAGAACCTAGAACTCAAATTCACTTGAGTATTTAGGTAAAACTAGTAGACACTTATGAAGAAAGGAAAATTTTAACTTTATAAGTTTTTAATAGCTTATAAAATGTACTTCAGTGATTATCTTAAAAATGGAATGATGGCAACTTAGGAATCATTCTTCTTCAATGCTCCCACAGACTGGGTGACTTCCCATATTGTCATCAGTAGAGAATAGGAAACCTTGATGTTGTCATTATGATTTGACCTTCTGGGTGAGAGGAAAAAGGCTAGGAATGGCTCCTTTTATTTCACATTTCAGGATAAAAAATGAGTCAAGTGCTAAAGTGAATCGGAGTCAGCCTCCCATTTAAATACCTACAAGTACCTAGCACATATTAGTAGTTTGTTAAGTGAAAATGTTACAATTTGCCAGTTACTTCTTCTAGTCTGATAATCGTTGATGACATGGTTCTGAAACAGGAATTCATTTAAACTTTGCGATGGTATAATGATAAACTTCACCATACTTAAAATAGAAAACACCCTTTGTCCATAATAGAGATCATATTCTATAAATTCCTGAAAAACTTTTTGTTTTCAATTTGAGAATTTATTCTATACTGTCAGTTTGAGGCAGATATTTTTAAAAATCGACATGATATGCCAGTATGTTTTGAAATATTGTGCTCAGAAATTATGTATCTGTATCTTTTTTAATCTTCAGAATAAGTACTCTGGCAAAAGCATTTGTTTGTGTCAGTATTAGTCTACTGTTTCCAGATAGCTGCAAAACTTAATTTGTTGACATTGATAGTGTGGGGTAGTTTTTTTTAAATACTAGGTACATTCACTATCAATTTCCTATGACTATCTGTATCATCCTTATAGAATAGTCACTCTCTATATAAAAATAATTATGTCCTTATTTATCGACTCTTGGAGATAATACTATTGCTACTTAAAAAAAGAAAACTGTTTTGAAATATAACTTTGAGTAATGTCTGCCAACATACTGAATTAACTATATTATGAAAATTGCCATTATTTTAAAAAAAATTCTTTTAAAATTTATTATTAACTTTATTCATATTTTAAAAATAAAATATTCATTTACTGTAAAATCTCAGAAGTCTCACTGTTATATATTTAATTTTTAATAAGGAGTCTTATTTAAATTAATCAGGAAATTAAAGAGATGAGTCACTGATAACTTTGGGTGGATGATAACTTTGGAAGGATTCCCCAAATTTCTGACAAAATGAGTGTCCCTACAGATAGAACTTTTGGTTTATTAACTTTATTTTGAAATAACTTAAGTTACACAGAACTCCTGAGCATAAGACCTGGCACATGGTAGACTCTTGGTAAATGATGGTGTCATCCTGATCATCATCATCACAAGTACTTATTATCTTAAGCTTTGTATAAAAATTGTTTGTTGTTGGTGTTCATTTTTAGTAGAAAACAGTCATTTGAGAAATGAAAAATAGGCTTTAGCACTGTTTTTATATGATACCAAATTTCTGTTTTGTAAAGTTCCAAAGGCTGAAGTTACACATTCAAACATTTTAAAGACTTTTAGAGAAGAGGAAATTTCTTCTTTATAATAGTTTAACTCTTGGTATAAACACTTTTTAAACAGTTGTGATGTTTAAATGATTTTATTATGTTTTAACTTTCTAGATGTTACTAGGAAAGTTTATTCCATTAGCCAGGCTTGGGCATTTTTGTATGTAGAGTAGTCTGTTCTTTATTTTTATCTCAGGCATTTCATTTGAGACTGAGATGCCAAATAAGAGTTTTTATTTTTATTTATTTTTTTTATCTCTTTCAGTACTGAGGATTGAACCCAGGGGCATGCTACCTAGGAGATATAACCCCAGACCTATTTTTTATTCTTTATCTTGAAACAGGGTCTCACTAAGTTGCAGAGTTACTAAGTAGCTGAGACTGGGGCCAGGAACCTACAATCCTCCTGTCTCAGCCTCCCAAGTCCTGGATTTACAAGCATGTACCATCCAACCTGGCTAATCAAACAGTTTGTAAAATGTAATGTATTAACATGCTACAAATTCAGAAGCCAAATTTTTATCCAAGTTCTTGAATTACAAGAATTCATTCCTTAACCTAGAAATGAGAATCTACTGAGTCAATAAAAGTCTTCTTACAAAGTCCCTGCCCTGAAGCTATTCATTATATACTGCCAGACCAAAGGGAATAAAAGACAAAAACAAAACAAAACAACAACAAAAATGTCTGTAACCTCTTTACCGTTATCTATTATACTATTCTTTGAGTTTTATATTTAAGTTTCCTTACTCCTACTAATCTACAGAAGTTGGTAAACTCATTTAAGATTGATAATGCTGAGGGCAATGTTAAGCTTCTACTGTTAGTAAAGTAAAAGAAAAAGAGGGTAGGGGAGAGACCTATTCTCTACAAGTTAGGAAACTAATGTTATTAGATAACATCGTTAATTGCTTAACATGCTCTCGTATGTTAAGCATCGTACTGCATGCCTAATAGACTTGGAAGCACATTTGTAGATGATCATAAGAGTTAATAACAAAATTAAGTTGTATTCAATACACTTTAAGAGAGCAGCAAAGTATATACATTATTTAGAAAATTTCCATCAAAACAGCTGAAATAAGGTGTTGCTGGATGAACAAACACTAATTTCTTTTGAGGAATTCATTTCATAAAGGTGCTGGTTAGCTTAATGGTTGTTGTCATTGTCTGCTGCTCACAGTTGTAAAATTCCAACAATAGGGTCATGCATTAATTTTTACAACTTAGTTTCTAATGATAGAGTTTATTAAGATACAGTAACACCAACTTTTATATCTAATTCTTCTAAGGTTTGCCTCGAAGCATTAATACAGATATTTTATCTAAGGAAACGGACAGTGGAAAAAGTCAGGATTTCTCCAGCTTTGATGATACTGGGAAAAGTAGTTTAAGTGACATGTTCTCACCTGTCAGAGATGGTAAGTGTGTTGAGAACAGTGGATCATATTCTCTTGTTGTTGGTCATTACATTTCTAGCTAGAAGTTGTTGGTAACTGATTCAGTTTAATTTGATTTGTGCCCATTTGCTAAGTTTCCCAATTCCTGTGTAGTCCCGTTTCCTTACCGTATTACTTTATTTATTTATTTATTTATTTTGTGGTACTGGGGATTGAACTCAGGGGCATTCTACCTTCGAGCTATACCCCCAGCCCTATTTTTTATTCTTTATTTTGAAACCGGGTCTCACTAAGTTGTGGAGGGCCTCACTAGGTAGCTGAGGCTGGCCGCGAACCCAGATCCTCCGGTCTCAGCCTCCCAAATGCTGGGATTACAAGCGTGCGCCACCACACCCGGCTCTTACCGTATTACTTTAAATGTCATATTTCTAAAATAGATGCTGGTACTTTTCACATGGTAAACTATACAGATAACTCTCAAGTTAGTATTTCAATTTCCATAAGAATTTCTTTCTTTTTTGTGGTGCTGAGGATCAAACCCAGGGCCTTGTGCATGCTAGACAAGTGCTCTCCCACTGAGCTACAACCTGGCCCCTATAAAGATTTCTTAAAGAGCCGGGCATGGTGGCGCATGCTTGTAATCCCAGCATTCTGGAGGCTGAGACCGGAGGATCCGGGTTCAAGGCCAGCCTCAGCTACCTAGTGAGGCACTCTGCAACTTAGTGAGACTCGGTTTCAAAATAAAGAATAAAAAACAGGGCTGGGGGTATAGCTCGGAGGTAGAATGCCCCTGAGTTCAATCCCCAGTACCGCAAAAAAAAAAAAAAAAGAAAAAAAAAAAAAAGATTTCTTAAAGGATGTTTTACCTTTGTAGGCAGTTTTTTACTTAAATCTACTTCAAAATAACTCTCCCTAAAATCTTGAATGTTTTGATATACAGAAAATATCAGAATTTGAAAAGTTTAAGATTATTTGTATTTTATTGGTATTTATTAAATGTTTTCAGAGTAATATAGCTAGGTGATAGATTGCCTCATCTTTTACACTGCATGTATATATATATATATATATATATATATATATATGTACCACCCACCACTCTCTATAAATACTGACATTTAAAAAATCTTTGCCATCTTGATAAATGGACATAATATTTGTTGTTTGGGGCAGTATATGAACTAGGACAATGTTTAGCTGTGGTTTTTTTTAGTACTAATATTAATGCTGTTTTCCTTAATGGGCTAGTCTTCACTGCTATCCTATTAAGTATTATTAGTAATATGGGTGAATATCTTGAGAATAATTTGGAAGAGTTAAATTAGTTATACTTTTTGGTGTAGTAATTCTGTTTCTACAGATTTACTTCAGAAAATATTCAGGGAAGCTCACAAATATTTGTGTGTTTACTGTTTTATTTATAATAGTGAAAACCTAGAGAGACTCTGGTATCAATAGTAGCAGTATCTTGAAATTGCTACATCCACTCACAATTTTATGCAAATTCATTTTTTACTTTAAAATTGTCTTTCCCAAGTTTTCATAATCAGAAGGAATAAACATATATGTGATAGTATAGAATTATTGAATGTCTTATGTTTTACTCTACTCAGAAAATAACTACTTACAGTTGCAGATCGAACTCCTCTATTTTTCACTTAATGAAAGAGGAAGGAAGTGGGTGGAGAAAGAGAAGGTGGCAGGGCTGGAGTTGACAGAGGTTTCTGGGGTCAGCACTGCTTGAAGAGCGAGCGGCTTGTGAGACCTGGGGCAACTTTTGTGTAGAAGAATGTAGGAAAGGGCTTTTTGCAAGTTTTTGAGTATAACTTAAATCCTTTTAATGGATTTTAAGATAAATAAATTAGTTTTTCCCTTAATTACTTCTGCCATTTTTTTAAATGTGATTAGAATTTGAGGCATATCTTCTACATTTATTAGGCTTTCATGTTACTAATAAGGAAAAACATAGATACTAAATATGCTGATTTTCACTGTTACGGGATTTTTCTTTTAATATCTAGGATATAGTTCTCTAAATAAAAGACTTAATCAATTCTTCATCTTTAAACTAATGCTACTTTTATTAAAAGGAAATAGCTTCTAAAAGCAGTGTGCACCTCTGTGTGTGTGTCTCAGTGTGTCAACATACACTCTGCAGTTGCTAGGTATAAACATAATTATTAATATGATAATCACATGTTGGTTATTTGAATATCTGGTCAATTTATTAATGACTTTTGCTCATTTTTCTTTAATCTGTTAAAATTGAGTTGGACATCTTTTGTTATGTATTGGTAAATGAATACTGTTGCAGTATTGAGGTAGTGTTACACATATTCTCCCATTAAACCTTAATGTTTTCAATAATATTGTACTAATTGTACAATATTTTTACATTATTTGACTTTATCCTCCAAACAATTCTGTGAGATGATCAAGGTATCATCCCATTGTAGAGATGCAGAAATCACCACAGCTTAATTGCATTGTGGCTTGCCCCAGAGCCACAGAACTGTTAGATGAGATAGGCAAATCTGGGTTACAAATATCTGGAATCTACCCCAGGCCCTGTTTTATTCTTTGCTGTCTCACTAAATGACTCTAGACCAGGGAATTATCTCTTCGTATTTGCTGTTAATGTATGAAGCTAAAAGAATGAAACAAGAAGTTTAAGTAAATACTAGCACTAATCTTCCTGTTTTTTTCTTTTCTTTTTTTTTTTTTTCCTTACTGGGGATTGAACCCGAGGGCATTCTGTCTCTGAGCTACACCCCCAGCCCCTTACTCATATTTACTCTTTAACCTTCCTCATATTTTCCTTCTTAAGATTGTTAGTCTCTGAACTTCTTGGGGAATGAGTAGGAAGCCCAAGTTGTTATGGCTTATTTTTCACTATTTTTAAATTCTCTTTTCTTATTTTATTATAGATGCTGTGGTTAATAAGGGAGGTGATGAGTCTATAGGCAAAGGAGATGGTAAGAACTTAAAAGTATTTTCATGAAAATGAAAAGTGATATTTTGTTATTTCTTGCCATGTAACAAGTTACTCCAGCACTTTGAGGCATAAAAGAGCAAACATTTATTATGTCATTTCTGTGGGTTGAGAATATGAGCATGACATGGCCAGATGCCTTTGGCTTCAGATCTTTCTGGATACTTTAATCAGGGTATAAGGCACAACTACATTCAACTCAAGACTCCACTGGGCAAGAGTCTGCTTCCAAGCTCATTCACATGGCCTTCGGCTGAGGAATATCAGCTCCTTGCCAGTTGAGTATCTATCTCCCTAGGGAAGGTGACAACAGAGCCACGGTTTCTATCAAGACAGGTGAGCGAGGGCACCCAAGATAGAAGCCACAATATGTTTGTAACCTGATCTTGGAAATGACATTCCACCACTTTTGTCATATTCTTTTTGTTAGAAGCAAATTTCTAGGTCTAATCCATATGCAAAAGGAAGAGAATACACAGAAGCATAGATGTCAGAAGATAGGGATCATTAGGAGTCCTCTTAGAGGCTACTTACCAAGAGGCTGCTTTACCACAAGATAGATACCAAACTAACATTTTAGTTATCAAAAACCAATACTGACTAAAACATTCATTGTGTTTTCTAAGTATTTAAATATAATTTTTAAGTTTAACACTCTAGGAGATTGACATCATTATTTACATATACAGAGTAGGAATTTTTTTAAAGATTTAAGGATGTGTTTGAGAGTACATCTTTAAATCTACATCTACATTTAAATCTACATCTTTACATCTATTGATGGGTATGGTTGAGAAATAAACCAGTCTTCTGAATCCGAATCCCATGTCTTCTGCCGTATTACCTTGTTTACATAAAGTACTTATCTTAAATATCCATGATTGAGAGATACTATATACCATTTTTTTTCCTCCACTTCTTTAGGTCTTGACTTTCTTCCACAGTTGAACTCAGTGTTTCCTCCAAGAAAAAATCCAATAATTTCAAGCACTCCAGTATTGCATTCTAGTCCTCTTAATGTCTTTATGGGATCTCCAGGAAACGAAGAAAATGAAGATCATGATCTGTCAACTGAGTCTAAGAAAACATATCCAGGAAAACAGGACCTTAAAGACCCCTTTAAACAGGTATCTGCATGAAAATGATGCTGAACTAACCCACTGTCTGATTGTCACTCAAAAGTGGGCGGCTACCAGTGAATATATTCTAAATATTGACAGTGCTGTACACTTACTAGGTAGGAAAATATTTTAAATCTTGAAGTTACTTTTTAATAGCTAAAGAATAACTTTTAATTTTAATTATCTGTTTTTTATATGTTGAAGGTATCAGCAGATACAAACTTATACATCTGCTTACTTGCTATGTCTATTTGTGTAAAGACATTTTGTACCTGAATTCTTTTAAAATATAGTTATGTCATAGCACAGAACATCAAGTTGGTGGTTAAGTAATTTATTCTACATCTTAGAGCAAATTTGATGTTCCTAAGAATGAAATTCATCATTATTACCTTTTGCTAGAAATACACTACCCAATGTAGATTTTAACTTCTTATGTAAGGGTTCAAAATAGTCAATTATAGGAAGGACAAGTCTGTTAGTTGTTCAGTGTATTTGTATTTGTTTTCATATTTATTTTTAATAACAATATTGAAAAAATAATAATTCAAGAAGTACAGAAATGTTATTTAATTTATTTTTTAATATTTCTGTTAGTTGCCACAAATGTTTGGGGATTTTTTCTTTTCTTGACAGGGACTTACATTTCATTTTATTTTTTATTGTTTTTGACACTGGGGATTGAAGCTATACCCTCAGCCCCCACACCTTTTTTTTTTTTTTTTTTTTTTAAATTGCTAAGGCTGGCATCAAACCTGTGATCTTCCTGTCTTAGCCTCCTAAGTACTGGGATTACACACCTGTGCCATCATACCTGGCTTATGTTTTAAATTATATTCAACAGCAGATTCTTAGTAAATTAGCTTTTCCTCATCACGTTATTGTTGAGATTGTTTTTGATTAGTAAACGTATTTTGCTGTTAGTCCAAATATCTTTTTTCTTTTTCCATATCTCATCCTATTCTTTCTTCATTTTCCGACCCTATGTACTGAAAAAAAAAGGTTAAAATTTTATGAATAATATAGGTTAAAGAGGAAGTTATGTATTAAAGTAACTGTTTATTTTAAATGTAAAGTTTGCAAAGTTGATCTCCTCTGGTGCTGAAACTGGAAATCTAAATACCTCTTCATCATCTAACCAAACACGAAATCTTGAAAAATTTGAAAAGCCAGAGAAAGAAATTGAAGCTCAATTGATATATGAACCACCAGTTAATGGATCTTCAACTCCAAGTAAGTACATAAAACTTTCTGGTGTTTGAAAGTGTTGAGTTGAAAGTCTTTGATTATTTAACTTGAAAAGGATAATTAGAATGATCATAGACAAAAAGTTCAAGGAATTTAAAGGTTACCTACACTTCTAGTGTGACTTTACTAGAAGGCAATGAAATATATAAGAATTGCTAAATTCAGCAACATTATTTGATCTTTTATGTGAATTTCATTTTTAATTGAGTGTATAAAGTTTTGATTTAATATCGTATAGATAGAATTATAATGTAAGTCCCTTTGAAAAGGATGGCTAACTACCTAAAATTGTAAATCTTTTTCCCTTCTTATGAAGTCTCTTAGAATTTATGCCACAGATTTATAAAAACTCTGTTGCATTTAAAGAAACCTTATGTTCACCTGTAAGAGTAATCTCTACCAGGGAACTATTCTTGTAGAAGCAACTCTTTGATGTAGCTATTTTATTTTACTTTAAGGTTCTGTGGATATATTGTGTGAACCTGAACTCTAGGGTTTTGCCTGTAGCACTACTTTACTCCTACTTTCCTACTGTTTGTTTTTAATAGTCTTGGTTTATCTGGTTTGTGGTGCAGCTTGTCACATTCATCTTTTATAAGAGGAAAGGGTTCAGAGATTTTTCAAGATTAATCTCTTTGTCATATGTTATTACATTAAACAGTTGGCAGTTTATATATATATATATAGAGAGAGAGAGATAGATAAATGACTATTAGAAATAATGTCATAGAAAGTTTCTAAAATTTTATTCCAGATAGTGAATTTTTCTAAATGTCACAGGAAGAGTATTCTTTGCCAGTTTTTGAAGTTTTCTCATGCCAACCTTATTTAGAAATGTTTGATGTCTCTTAGTCCAGGCTAACCATTAATATTTTCTCTATTTATTTTAGATCCAAAGATAGCGTCCTCGGTCACTGCTGGAGTTGCCAGTTCACTCTCAGAAAAAATAGTTGATACCATTGGAAACAATCGTCCAAATGCACCCTTAACATCTGTTCAAATCCGGTTTATTCAGAACATGATACAGGAAACACTGGACGACTTTAGGTAGTAGTTAAGAAATTACTTTTCCTATGTATACCTTATAATTTCTCTTTTAGCTAGATGTAAAACCAGAACTAATAGTAATATTGGTCGTTACTACTTATGTCTGAGTTCTGCTGACCATAAGATCATAGAAAGTAATGAGTTTTGTTAATCTTGTACTGCATTTATTGACCGTTAGCCAAGAAAAGGCATGTTGAACTAGAGAAGTTATCAGATAATGGACAGGGAAGGCTAGCATGCTGACTGCAATGTGGATTTTTTAAATCATCAAAATGTTGACAGGTTCTTATAAACTCAAATGTAATTCTTACGTGCAATATTTGTAGATCACCTATTGAGTAGGTTATGTTCAATAAGATAAAGGAATTTTTTAAAGTAATTCTAAATGTTTTCAAATAGAATGCATCAGGATGTAATACTTGATATAAAAATTCCTTAATATATTTTTGCCTTTCTCATCCTTTGAATTTCGAAAATTATAAGGGAACATGTTTTAGAATGCTGCTTTCAATATTTTAGAAACTATTTTCACTTATAAAATCTTTTGTGTGTGTTTTTTTTTTTTTTTTTTTTTCTTCTCACCTAGTTACTTGAATTATCATGAGTAGAATATTGGAGATTTTTTTTGTGTGTGGTACTGGGGATTGAACCCAGGGGCATTTTACCTCCGAGCTACACCCCCAGTCCTATTTTTTTATTCTTTATTTTGAAACAGGGTCTCACTGAGTTGTGGAGTGCCTCACTAGGTAGCTGAGGCTGGCCTCGAATCCGAATCCTCTGGTCTCAGCCTCCCAAATGCTGGGATTACAAATGTGCACCACCACACCCGGCTTAAAATATTTTTAAATATTACACAAATATTTTTAAAAGAAAATGACCATTTTGGCATTTACCTGATTTATGTAACAGATACTGAGGATATCAAAATTATCTGCCTCTAAGATTTTATTATTTATTTGTGATAGGCACAGTATATCTTGCTATGATATGTTTTTAATAATTAATTCATTTGCAATTGGTAAATAGGACAGTGTTGACAATATGACAGGGGAGTTTTGTTTTTTCCTGTACCCACAGCCAAAATAAAGTACATGCAAATAGAGTGGAATGTAACAAGACCCTCACCGATGCCCATCTCTTATTTTCTCTTAACTTGGTATGACTATGTGCTTTGTATTACAAGCACTCATTTTGTGATTATTTCCCATTTTAGGGCATTTTGCCCTTGCCTTTGTAATTTGACAGATCCAATCCTTTTTTTCTGTATTCTATTATCTTCTGTTAAGTGTCCATCACTTTTTTAAGACAAGAATTTGCTTAATATTTATCTCTTGGACCATGTCTTTTTAATTGTGCTAGTATTTTTTGTTAGGATTTGTTTTTGTGTTCTGGTTACAGTGTGGCATAAGTTATAAGTGGTGTGCCTCAAACCTTTTTTCCTAACTCCTGTTATTTTCAATAGACAGTTTTAAAGAATATGAAGTTTTCCAGGAACATGTAAATATTTAGGGCATAGTAGCAGAACTGTCTGGATACAGCTAACTATGATGTGAACAAAATGATGTTGGAAACACAGAAATGTAGCAATTTGCTGGGGCAGGTTTTAGAAAAGTATCACTGAAGTGGAAACAGCATGAGCAGAGGCATGGTCCTCTGGAATCCTAGGAATGCTTGCAGAGAGAAGGTACAGTGGCTAGAGATGAGGCCAGAAAAGGGTAGTTATGAAGGCCTCAACACATAGGTAATAGAGTCATCAAAGTTTATAAGCGCAGCAGTACTGTAGTGCTGTGTATTATCTGCTTGTTCCACACGCTCCTTAGTGTCAGTTCACTGCTGGCTGCGGATGATGTGAGGGCAGTGGGCTCAGGACCTTCTCTTCAGCACGCCTGGGAATCTGAGTGCTGGGGCAACTCTGAATTCCCTGTGCTTTAAGCCTGGCTGCCAGCTTTTCAGGCTGCTGGAGGTAGTCTGGTCCTGGTTTTCTGTGCCGTAGGACACACAGTGGCTCAG
The DNA here is from genome assembly GCA_004027655.1 of Graphiurus murinus. NCBI lineage: Eukaryota > Metazoa > Chordata > Mammalia > Rodentia > Gliridae > Graphiurus > Graphiurus murinus. The sequence continues at coordinate 351,675 of PVLC010000007.1, forward strand.
GACCTTGGTTAAGTTAGTTGCTCTACCCTCTCAACCTTCGGTAGGTTATATTTGGCTATTCCTATTCTTAGGGGCTCAGAGGAGACAGATTGAGGGCCTTTCTCTTAGCCTATCTCTCTCAGCTGGGAGGGTGACCAGTACACCACGAGTGCATGCAGTGCTTCAGAGGAGTTATTCTCAGTTCTCCCCTGCTCTAAGACTCAGCAGGCTGCTCTGCCTATCCCTAATGTTTCTTAAGTGCTCAGTGAGGTTTGTTGGGGAAAGTTGGTGAATAAATATAGACTTTATAGTTGGGGCTCCTTAGGATCCTGACCTGTCATGCCTTTAAAAATCTATACAGATTACATCTAGTTCTCTTTACCCTTTCACAGGCAGCTTTCTCTTGCCACTGCTCTATTGAGGATGAGAACAATCTTGGTCTCTTTTTTCTTATGAAGGGCTCATCATTTATTGGATTTTAATTAAATTTCTTTACATTCTCAACTCGGTGGATTTAAAAACATTATTTTTATAGATCATCAGGCTTGTTTTCATTATTAGGGTTGAGTTTATAATCCTAAATAGAAATCTGTGTGTGAATGGCTATTTATAAGAGCACAATAATAACAAAAACTTGAAAACAATTCAAGTTTTAGTTGACAGGAGAATGGATATACCAGTATAAACAAGTGAATTATGCATACTTTGACTGAATCTTGAAAGTGTAGGATTATTTCTCAGATATAAGCTACTCAAAACTGCAGAGAGTATGGTACCCTTTTCGTAATGTTCAAATCAGGCACAACAAAAACACATTATAGATTACATGTTATACAGATGGAGTTTTTAAGAAAATTTTTTCTTTGCTCAGCAAAATTGAGGAGAATAATGACTTCCTTCTTGAAATTTCCCCTAATAGTTAATTTGTGACATCAGATAGGAAAACCTGAGAAGCTTCCATGACTTCATAATGTTCTAGCTCCTAAGCTGCATGGAGAGCAATTGAGTGTTCCTTTTGTTGTACTTCCTAATGTTTATTCTTTTGCTGGCATGAATTAATTCCATCTTATTGAGTAAATCATGTTACAACCACCCAACTAGCCCCTTTCTACTACAATACTTTTCCAATTCCTAAAACATTGATAATCAGATGGTCTTTGTAATCTAGTGAATTGTCTATTTCTTGTAGTATGAGTCTGTGTCTTTCCTTAATAATTATTTCTCTATAAAGGAATTCAGTGCAGAGAGAGATCTAGAGGTAGACACCTGGGTTTACATTCTACTCCACCATTTGCTGATTGTGTGATTTTGGACAAGTTATAACTGGTCTTGGCTAAGTTACTTTGTTGATAAGATGAAGGTAGTAATTGTTCCTAATTGTGAAAATTAAAGAGTTTTTATATTTAAAGCAGTGCTTCATACATAGTAAATAAATGC
>PVLC010000007.1:353190-479921 GCA_004027655.1 Graphiurus murinus
ACGCTTGTAATCCCAGCATTCGGGAGGCTGAGACCGGAGGATCCGAGTTCGCGGCCAGCCTCAGCTACCTAGTGAGGCACTCCGCAACTTAGTGAGACTCGGTTTCAAAATAAAGAATAAAAAATAGGGCTGGGGGTGTAGCTCGGAGGTAGAATGCCCCTGGGTTCAACCCCCAGTACCGCAAAAAAAAAAAAAAAAGCTATATGCATTGGTATTTTTATTACTGTAACAATTATTAATATCCTATATTAAAAACAGTGAAAAAGTTTAACCAGATTCTTGAATGATGTGTAATTGGTTAAACTGTTAGAATTCTAAAATATTTTACATTTGTCCCTAGAGAAGCATGCCATAGAGACATTGTGAATTTGCAAGTGGAGATGATTAAACAGTTTCATATGCAACTGGTATGTATAGCAAATTATGTTTTTAATGTAGCATTGTATGATTCTAAAAAGAATCCATTAAAGGACAATGTATTTTTATTTAGTTGTTATATCTAGTTGTTAAGATAAGTAAATAGGAAGTTTGAGAAATTTAATAAGTAAAATAGATTTTAACTGGTCATCTCTTTTTCAACCTTTGGTAGGTAAAGCTACTTTTTCGTAACTTCTTTTTCCTTTTCTTTCAAATAAGTAAGGAAAAGCCTTCCAGATGTGTAGGTTTAAATCTTTCAAATGTTAATTTCACTAGTGACCTTTTGGCTAAGTACCAGAAATATTCAAGTAGCTAATTAAACACAAGAAAACTAAAAGCTGAAAGTATCTAAAACATAGCTTGCCAATAAATGTGAAATACCAGTAATTAAAACAAAATTCCTCTTTTTTCTAGAATGAAATGCACTCTTTGCTGGAAAGATACTCAGTGAATGAAGGTTTAGTGGCTGAAATTGAAAGACTACGAGAAGAAAACAAAAGACTACGGGCCCACTTTTGAAATTTTAGTGAATACCTTAATGTTTTGTAATTGGGAAGTTTCTGGCAACACAGAACCACATAGAATCAGTATTGTTTGCGTGGGTTCTAAAGGGAATTTTTTTTTTTTTCAATTAAAAGGGTGATAGGATTTTACAACAACCATTATTTCAGCTTCTCTGTCAAAAATATTTATATTTTTATATTTAAACTTTATATCATCTGCCTAATAGGAAAGTCAACAGGATCTTTATTTTCTGAAAGCCTTAGCCATACACTAAGTGCCCTTTTTCACTAGAGAAAAAATTGTGAATTAAATAAGTTGTGTATGTTTTTAATCACCTTTTTAAACAGATATATTTTTGACTGACAAATTGCCTTCCAATTTTTTTTGGCTAGTTTTCAGTTTAAAGGTTTGATATACCTTCTATTTTTATGGAGAAAGTAATTTTAAAATGGCAGTTGGTTTTTTAAGCCATTGACTAATAAAATACAGAGTTGTTTAGTAATTATTTTGTTAATGACATGAGGTATGACTATTATTTATTACTTGTATATGTGATATTTTTTGAAAATTTGACTTGTACAGATACATCATATCTTTTGCATTTATGTTATTGTATTTCTGATAGTTCTTTGTCAGTATTTTTTAGCTAACTTTGCTTATGAAAAAAATTTAAGTGTTTATAAGACTCAACAAGAGCTGTATATCTGCTGATTGTCTTATTATTTAAAAACATGCAAAAATTATACTATAAGGTTTTAATCACCATTAGTCAACTTATAATTAGTGAGCAAATCATATTAGATACTAAATATTTTATTGCCATTTTTCTTCCAAGTGAGAGAGTGAATTACTTTGTTCTATGGTTTGTATCATTAACTTTCTCTAATTTTTTCTATGATGTGAATAGTATTTTTATATTTTTGGCCTTACCATAAAATTATTTATGAAGATCCATTGTGAAAAGAATTTACACCTCTTTGGCAGTGGTTGGACATTTGCATTTACCTTCTATGATCTACACTTTTAGTGGTATAAGATTAGGAGGACTAGTTGTTTACCTTCTTGTTTCTTGCCCAAAGATTTAAACTTTGTACTTTGTATATAGCTGTGTTGCCCAATTTTGGCTTCTAGTATGAAAATATTTACTAAAATAAAAAAGAAAACCTAGCTTAGCATACTAACTTTATGATTTTCCAAATGATGGAAAATTAAACATACTAATATTACTTTTTTCCAGTATGGCTCAGAGAATACATTTGTATTAAAGCATATGAATGCATTAATGTGATCTTTTCCTGGCAGATTATGAATGTATTATGACTTGTAACAAGTTTCCTATATGTCACTATCAAACAAGTTTAGAAGATATAAATACTAGTATGTTTTGCCTACATGCTGTATTTAAATCGATAATATTTTCCTACTGCCTTTTTTCTATAGGTGCACATGATGTGTATTAAAAGAAGTGGGATAAATAAAAACAATTTTAGCAATTTTATGTGCATAAATGAAACATTTTTGTCATGGATTTAAAAACAAAGTACAAAATATAAAATTTTATACTCAAAAATAGGAAATCTGAAAGTGAAGTTTTGCCTCTGACTTTACAATGAAAGTTAAGACAAAAACCAAAAAGACAATGTGTGAAATAGTTATCAGATATTAGACATTAGGAAAACATAAGACATGATCCCTGAGAGAGGGAAGCAAATGAGACCCAAGAAACTCAATGAATCCCTAACATAGGGAATATAAAAGTTATACCAAATTCCTTAAAACAAGGAATACAGAAAAATTCTTTTAAAAAGCTAAAGATGCAGGAAAACAAGGAGACTGTTAACGATAGAGTAACATCTCTAAAATACTGAAAGAATGATACTCAATTTAGAATTCTATACCCAGCAAAAATATTTTTCAAATACAAAAATGAAATAATATCTTTTTTAGACCTAATTTTAACTATTTTGAAACAAGGTCTCACTAATTTGCAGAGTACCTCAATAAGTAGCTGAGGCTGGCCACGAACCTGGATCCTCCAGTCTCAGCCTCCCAAATGCTGGGATTACAAGTGTGTGCCACGATGCCCAGCTCATTTTTTCTTTTAAATGCCATTTCAAAAATAATTATTTAAAACAAATAGTAATGAAGTATGTTTAACCTGTGTAGGATTAACACGTACTAAGATCATCAAGGTTGAGAGGATGGGAATGAAAATATACTAAGAGTCTTCTACAAACTGAAGCAGGAAACTTATCTGAAAGTTAACTCTGAAAAAAATAGAGACCGTAAACCTTCAAACAACTACAAAAAAATTGATAACTTAAAACCCTACAAAGGTGATAAAACATAATCATAAGAAAAATTAAAAAGGAAGCCAGGTGTGGTGGCACATGCTTGTAATCCCAGTACTTGGGAGGCTGAGACAGGAGGATCACAGGTTCACAGCCAACCTCAGCAACTTGTGAGGCCCTCAGCAACTTAGTGAGACCCTGTTTCAAAATAAAGAATAAAAAATCGGACTGGAAGTGGAGCTCAGAGGTAGAATGCCTCTAGGTTCAATCCCTAGTACTACAATTAAAAAAAAAAAATTCAAAAAGAGAGAAAAAAAAAGAAATAGATTAGACAAATAGAAAATAAAACACTAAGATGGTAGATTTGTAGATTTTAAATGGCCATATTCATAATTACATTAAATGTAAGTTGTCAATTACTGTTATTATCAGAGTGAGTCTTTTTTAAAAATCAACTATATACTGAGTATAACAAATCCAGTTTGAATATACAAATAGTTTAAAATATTAGTATATTGAACTGAACGCAAATGAGATGGTCAAAATTTGTTGCAGTCAACTACTTACAGAGGACTTACCAGTAAGTGTATGTATTAGAAAAGGAAAGATCTCTAATCAATGTCCTCAACTTCTACCTTAACCTAGAAAAGTGAGTGAATACCAAAATAAGAAAAAGTAAAAAGGAAGAAACCAATTAATAGAAAAGAAAGTCAACTGAGAAAATCAGTGAAATAAACAACTAGTACAAACCTCTGGCCACACTAATGAGAGAAAAGGAGACATAAATTACCAGTAACAGGAACAAGAGAAGTGACATTACTACAGATTGTACAGATATGTATGATAAAGTACCAAACATGAAAGGCCACAATGATGAATTCTTTCAAATATTTAAAGAAGAAAATATCCCAATTCCTAAGAAATGATTGGAGGAAATAGAAAAGGATAATTTCCTCCAATCATTTCTTAGGAATTCATGTATTGATAGACTCTTCAAGGCCAGCATTGCCCTCATATCCGAGTATGGCAGCATCACAATAAAACTGCAGACTGATATTTGTCGTGAACACAGATACAAAAGTTCACTAAATCTTAGTTCAAATCCAGTGATGTATAAGAAAGATAAACAACCAATTGATATTTATCTCAAGAATTCAAACTTGTGCTAACTTTACAAAATTGATAACCAGAAATAGACTTATGCCTACGTATAATAAATTGATTTTAGACAAGCATGTAAAATGCAATTTGATAAGGATAGACTTCAAAATTTTTTGTTGGAATAAGTGGATACTTACACGCAAAACAAAAATCCTGATGCATACTTTGCACTATATACAAAAACTTACTCAAAATGGATTATTAGAACTAAATGTAAAACTTAAAACAAAAAAATAAATTTCTCAAAGACAGCATAAGACAATGTTTGTGAGCTTGGAGTAGATTTCTTACATGCAACACCAAAAAAAAAAAAAAACAAAAACAAAAAAACAAAAACAAAAAAACCTCCAAAAATGAAAATTGATAAATTGGACATGGTCTTCAAAAGACACTGTTAAGGGCACTGTGAGATAATGTTTTTTAATCATGTATCTAAAAGATCTTGCATCCTGAAACCTATAAAGGAATCTCAAGGCAATAACCCTTTTTTAAGTGGTCAAATGATCTGCATGGATTACTACAAAGAAGCTATGAAGATTGCAAATTAATATGTAAAAGATACTTGTAATAATTGGCCTTTAGGAAAATACAGATTACACAACAATGAGATACTACTACTCATTACAGTGGCTACCTTTTTAAAAACTGACCATATCAAGTGTTGGTGAGGTAGTGGAGCAACTAATATTCTTATACTGGAGGAATATAAAATCCTGCAGTCATCTTAGGAAACTTATTTTGCCAGTTTCTTAAAACTATTGAGCAAACAATTGTCATGAACTCGAGCCTTGTACTCCATATATCTAAGAGAAATGAAAGTATACACATACGACTGGTATATGAATGGTTATAACAGCTCCATTTCTAATCTGGAAATAATCCAAATGTCTATCAACACATGAATGGATAAATGAATTGCATACAGTAGAATACCACCCAGCTATATGAAGGGAACAAACTATAATGTGAACAGCAATATAGATGAGTTGCAAAATAGTTACACTGAGTAACAGAAGCCAGTACCATATGGCCACAGTTAATATACAAATGTAGAAAGTGCCAAATTTGGTGACAATACAATTAGTTTGCCTGGAAATAGAAGCGGTGGGGGTAGAAGGAAGTATTACAAAAGAGACACAGGAAAACTTTTGTGGGTAATGACTATACTTATTAAAGTGATTGTGAGGGTGGGAGTACCCAGGCCAGTATCACAATATATACTTTAATTATGTGTAGCTTATTTTATGTCAATGATACCTCGATCAGATTTTATAAGGGAACCACTTCTAATATGACATTATTAGTATGTTAAAATGATCTTTCCTACCTCCTACATACTTAATAATGTTCAAAATATTAAATAGAATATAAAATGAAAGAATGATTTGGATTTGGATTTCAATTTAACATTCCACATGTTTTATTTATAACTGTTAACCTGTGAGAGGAGAGTCATCAATATTGAACCTTTAAGAATTATATTCAGGTCATGTCTTCTCTTAATCATTATTCATTAGAAACCCTAAGAAGGTGGAATGTGTGAATAACTTAACTGAATATTCCTAAATTCTTGGTTTTAGAGTAAAAAAAAAGCAATGAATGGGACATGATAGAAATATGAAGCTTAACCATGATAAAAACTTATTTTGGTTTCTAAATATTTAAATAATATTTTATATTTGAGACCTCTAGTTATTTAAAGTTTTATCTTAGAACTTTTGTCTAATTTCTATATTTAATTAATTTTTAGTCATCTTAAATTATTTTTTACTAACCTGGTATACATTTATAGACAAACATTAATGAGCCAAATGTTTTGAATGTAGAAAATTGCAAAGTACATCCTATATGAAAATGATATGTTTTCCTGTGGAACTCATATGATTGACATTTATAAATATGCAAATTTGTTTGATAAATAACATAATGAGGAAAAGTAAGCCATCAAATATAGTTTCACATTTCAAGCATGATGTATTTTCTCAAAAGGTAAAATCGGGTGTGGTTTGGCAAAACTGTCAGGGAAGTAAAAGAAACTAGAGTAGTGCTTTTACTCAAATATGTTTTTCTTATTTATTGAATGTCTGGCATTATAGATAAAGATATTTGTTAAAGAATGATAAGAGGATATGATTTCATGGAGATCATACTTACTAAGTTGTTATACACCAAATTGTGATTTTTACCATTCTAAAACTATTTCAACTAAAAAATAATTTGCTAGATCTTCATTTGAACTTGAAGAATGTTTTTACCTAAGAACTTAAGAGAAAATGGTGAATTATACCTTATCAATTTTAAAATAGATTACTTATATATTGGCAATCCTCCCCTCCTTCCATTTTGTAACAGATACGTGATGGAAAAGCTACCTAAAATTGTCTAGACCTATGGCTTTGAATTGAACATTTACCTATCTCTTGTTCATAACAATCTATTAGATCCAATTTCAGATACAAAGAAGCCCTTTTTTAGGGGTATTATTTTTGTTGTGTTAGGAGTACAATTTCAGAAATGAAGAAGCTTATTTTTGCTGTTTTAAAGGAAGGATCCTTTTCAAACTGTGCAACAGAGCAGCCAGGGCCATACCACTGTCATTCACAGTTACCCAACTTACTTTGTATTTCATGGTACAAAAACTTTCAAGCATTTACAAACTGGGTGTTTGATGTTGGGGTGGGGAAGTGCTGGTGTTGATATTAGGGAAGCATGTACTACTTATAGAATGTGTTAAGGAATTATATAAAATGCAAGCATTATTATTTATTTCCTGATGTCCTTTGAATGATGCCATATATATGATTTTAAATTACTCCCAGTATTCTGTAAAACTATATTCTGTTTCATGAAGAAAATTTCCAGATAAATTCACATTTAATTTTTTTTATTGAAAATACTGATTGATACATTATACAGACTTTTAAATATAACCTTGGAGTGATAAATGTCATAAAATATTTAAATTTTTGAAGTAAAGTTTGATAAGGTAAAGATAAATCATAATTGGTTGTTTGTATAAATGTGGTAAAATGAATTGGATAGTTGTCATGCTATTTTACATCCTTTTTGCATGTATGTTAAGAGGTAATGTAAAATTGAAACCCACGCCCCTCTATGATCTCTAAAGAAGTACAAGTATACAGCCAAGGTAGCAAAAGTACTTCACTTTCATTCTTCTTCTGGAGCCTTTTCAAAGTCAGAATCGAAGATAATTTATCATTTAAGGAGGGTTATACTACATACTGATCAAAGTTTCGAAGGTAGAAATGCCCATCTTAGTATTAAGATGCCAGGCTAGAGAAAGTAACATAGCATCTCTATTGAGGAAAGAAGCCCCTTTATTTCCCTAGGCCTACTCCCTTGGCTTAGGACCTGCTCTAACTCTCATTTGAATTTTTGTAGCAACCTATCTCTGTTTTAGTGTTGCCAGAATAATATGATTACCAGATTTGCTAGAATTATCTGGTTTTGTTATCTATTAATGTCTTTTGTTCTGTTTTTCTTCATCTTCATGAAGAGTGCCTCAACTTCCTTCTCTTGCTTTTTTTCTCAGTATGTCCCTTTAAAAATATCATTAATTATTACATCTCTTAGATTATTGACCTAACTTCCAAGCCAGTAGCCTAAAAAATTTTATGTAACGTCTTTTTCAGGTACTGAGGATTGAACTCTGAACTTTTCACAATGAGCTATATTCCCAGCCCTTTTTATTTTTTGAGAAGGATCTCGCTAAATTGCCCAAGCTGACCTCAGATTTGCAATCCTCCTGTTTCGGCCCCCTGGGTGGCTGGGATTATATCCATGTGCCACTGTGCCTGGCTACTTTTAAGTGTCAAAGTCCATTAACCAAAGACCACCAGAGCATCTGTAATCAAAAGCATGAAAAGCACACACCGTGAGGAATAACAGGATATCCCAGAAGGATTTTGGAAGATTTTGCTTCTAACAGGATTTGAGCTTGTCTGATGTGGGGAGGGTTTAAGGAAGCAAGCATTGGAGTGATGTCAACAAGATAGGAAAATCAGAAGTCATAAACCCTTCTTGGAGACACAGAATTACCGGCAGCAAACAGAAACCAGTTAAAATGTTCCTGTACCCCAGAACATAAAGCCAGTCCATATTAAAGCCAGGAGGAAAATTGGCATCACTCTCCAGAGCACCTCCTGCCAACACAGTGCAGTGTGATTGGGAGAAAATCACTGATTCTCATCTTCTCCCCAGAAAGGGAAAGGAATTTAATTTATATTTAATGTTCTGACTTTTAGGAAGGCTGCCTCACAAACTAGTTTCTGTCCTACCCAAATCCAAGTACTGACAGAGCTAGAGGTCTTTGAGGTTAAAGACCACTAATACACACAGGAGTATGCAGTATCGCAGACAGGAGGTGGAGCTCCAATACCATGGCTTACTACATGGAACCAGAGAGTCAATATCTTGAGCACCAGGGGGAGTTTCTGAGTAGGAATCAGTAAACCTTTCCAACTAGACTGGAAAACCTTTCTATCCAATTTGTGATGATTCAATTTGTGATTTGGCGACTATGATGATACGAAAATGACACACATTCAGTGGAAAACAAACTTCAAATTTTGAATTTTGATCTCCTGGGGTAGTGATATGCAGTATGGAACTCTTGCATGATGATGGATAACAGCAGTGAGTAGCAGCTCCCTCCCGTTCAGCCACATGATCATGAGGATAAGCAACTGATACTCTATGATACAGTATATTGCTTAGTTATCATGCTTGGTAGGTTGGGTATGTATTGAATACATTCTTTACTTACAATATTTTCAACTTATGGGTTTAATCAGGATGTAATCCCATTGTAAGTTGAATATTTGTACACACACAAGACCAGAGAAGCATTCCCAGAAAAGGTTTCAGAGGTCTTCATAAGGTATCTATGATCAATGAAGAAAGTCCATCCTGTAATAAATCAGACCATAAAGACTGGGAAAGTTAGCTGTTTTCTAAAACAGTGACATACAAAGAAACAGGGAAACATGACACATTTAAAAGAACAAATTAAATGTTCACAGATTGATTCCCTCAAATGATGATATGTGAACTGCCAAATAATTCAAAATTATCATCATATGATAGTCAATGAATTTAAAAGACAGCAAAGATGGACAACTAAGTGGAGTTCAAAAAATGCATGGATAAAACAAGAGTATTAACAAGGAAGAACTTTGAAGAAGAACCAAACAAATTGCAGAACTGGAGAATATGATAAATTGAGAAATTTGGGATTCAAGACAGAAGAAAAAAATCAATGAATATGAAGGGGAGACTTTGGAAATTATTGAGGAAGAGGAATGAAAAAAGAAAAAATGATGGCATAGTGTCTAGTATAACAATATATGTGCCGTGGAAATCATAGAATTAAAAAGAATGAAAATAAATAACCTATTTGAAGAAAGAACAGGTAAAATTTCCCCAAAATTGAGGAGAGAAATGAACATACAAAGTTAGGAAATTCAAATAACTCCAACTATGGTAAATCTAAAGAGACCTATACCAAGACACATAATCTTGTAGAATTGTAATGTAGGTGGTTTGGAGTATAGGTCAATAGGCTGACTCTTTGTGGAAGACTGAAGTTAAGAATGATGCATTCATTTGGTATAGGAAATATCAGAACAGCAGAGCATTCAGGGTACCTGTTGGTTACTTTCAGCTGCATAGAGTAGGATTTTTGAGCAACAGCATGACTTAAGGAAAAATTTGAAAATTTTTTATCATGACCATGGAAGGAGAAAAAAAGTATGCAAAAGTGCAGCCAAAGACCTGTTTAAAAAAGAAGAACAAAAGAAGAAGAAGAAGCAGCAGCAGCAGCAGCCAATGTTTTGTATAAAGATACTGAGGTAGAGGCCTTGGGGGCATCTCAGAAATGTGTGAGCTTGTTTCTCCCATTACAGGTCTAGAGGCCAGGGGACTCTCCATAGGTTCTCTTCTCAGGGCTGCCTGGAGATTCTGTTCATTGCTTTCTAGCAAAGTGCTAGAAAAAAAAAGTGCTTCTGGTTAATCTGTGGTTTAAACAGGCTCAGCTGTGGTTTATTTCACTTCTTCAAAGGGAGCAAGTAGCAGACCTTGATATCCACACAGTGCTGATTTTTTAGGCATACAGAATGCAAAAGCTGTAGGGTCATGGCAGTTTCCACTAAGATTTCAAAGGAAAGCCTGCTAGGCCAGACAGAGGCCCCCTGCAGTTGAGGAGCCATTGCAGAGATTCTCTGCTATAATCCCCAGAGGAGCTGAGTGTGGAGCCAAAGCCAGGACCCTAGAAAGATAGAACCACTGTGCAACACAAGCTTCGGAAAGCTACAGGCACCAACTGCTGAGCAGCCACATAGGCTGCAACCAGGAAACACATGGGGCCAGGCTACCTGAAGCCTTGAGAACACACTCCCTGGTGTGCACAGGATGCCAGACATGGAGCTTTCAAACTTAATGTCTGCCCTACTGCATTTTGTACTTGATTTGAACTAGTTATTCCTTTCTGTTTGCCTATTCCTTCTCCCTTTTGTAATAGGAATGTAAACCCAGCACCCATCCATCTTTTGTATTGGAATTATATAATTTGATTTTTTATTGGCTCAGAGCTAGAAGGAATTTATCTTGAGTCTCAGATAAGACTTTGGACTGTTGAATTGATGCTGGAATGGGTTAAGTCTTTGGGACTATTTGGACGGAATGCTTTATGATGCATGTGAGCAGCACATGAGTTATGGGGAAATACCATGGTTTGTATGGGATTCATTCCCTCCAAAAATCATACTGGAGATTAATCTCCATTGTGAGGCACTAAGAGTATAGAAACAATCCAATTATGGTGTTTAGAGGTGGGGCTTTTGGGAGGTGATTAGAAAGTCACAAACTGTTTTAGAGAATTGAATTAGCAAAATCACTGTCATCTGGGACTATAAGAGATTGAGAGGTTTTGAAAAAGAAACAACAACAACAACAAAAAAAACCTCTGTGTCCTTAACTTTTAAGGCAGGAAACAAGCTGAGAAAGTTGCTTTGTTGTCAAAAATGCCATATTTTTAAGACACTCTACTGAAGTAATTGAGGAGCAGGATGAAAAATGAAGAGCATCTCCAAGGAGAAAGTCAAAAGCAATGGGGAAAAATGGCCTGAGAAGGCGCTCCTAGGGAGCAGAACCCAGGCCTAATCGAGAAGATTCCCATTCAACATTTGCTGGTGGAATTTCAAAATTGCTACGGGCCAGTGTCTGCTATGAGCTTCCTAGTTCTCCTAAATGGAAGTGTTTATTGCAGTCATTCTCTCCTTTTATATTATATGTATACTATATGTATTTTATATTATATGTGCTTGTGTGTGTGCATGCATGTGTGTATGTGTTTGTGCATGTGTAATAGCTCATTCTTTGGTCTCCTGTTCTCTGAACAAAGAGCAATCACTAGTCTCCTTACAATGAGAAATCTTTGTATCTAATGTAGCTCACAAGTTCCTAAACTTTGAGTCTGATACTATTATTGGATGTGATTTTTGTGAATTCTTGGTTGCCCTAGGGGGAAGAATGTGTGGTATATTGCATTATTGTCGCCAGTCTTTCTTTTGCCATTTGGTTTTACAGTTCATACTATTAAAAAGGTGGAATATTCGCCTGTAATCCCAGGACTTGGGAGACTGAGACAGGATTGCAGGCTCTATTCAAAGACAGCTTCAGCAACTTAGTGAGGCCCTCAGCAATTTAGCGAGTCCCTCAGCAACTTAGTGAGACCCTGTTTCAAAATAAAAAATAAAATAGGGCTGAAGGTATAGCTTATATGTAGAACAAACACCCCCATGTTTCATCTCTAGTAACACACACACACACACACACACACACACACACACACACACACACACACACTGCCCTGGGCTGGCTGCTGGTCCCAAGAAGATGAGAGATATGAGACAGAGATGTCTCAGCCAAGGTGCTCAGTCAAACCCAACCTAGTGTAGCCTGGCTGAGAATAAATGCTCACCACTGACACCTGACCTGCTTGGTGGGTTCTTGTGCTCTCCACATTCATTCTTGTGCTCTCCAGATGAATCAAAAAACAGGGACATCTGTGATAGGCACAAGGCTTTTTTGGGAAAGTATTGTTCCAGTAGAATGAGATACAGACAAGAGGTTGTAACCAAACTGGCCTCCTGAACAAAGAAGGGAGATAGTTTTATGTGTGTGTAAAGATGAGGAGGGGTGGACTAGAGTTTAGAAATGTTACTTGGCTTTAGGTGCATTTCAGAAGGTGTTTTTCTGTGCTGGTAAGCACTTTAACCTTGAAGGAGGGGTACTCAGCTGGTAATCCTGGTACCAAATATTGTATCTCTGGTATTGCTGCAGCATCCGTCATTAACATCTTTCACTGTGATAAGGATAAGTTGCTGTAGCTTGTTAAGAGAACACATAAGGGGGAGTGGAAAAAACACACAAATCATGTGAGTAACAAGTTAAGGGTCTTAGGAAGCTGCTGTTTCCGTGGCTCCTCAACAGTTTTATCCTTGATATTGTTTGTCCTTGGAGAGTCATAGTGAGGGTATCCTGACGTTAATGGTGTTCCTGGCTTCTGAGGCCTGTAAGATTGTTTGAGAGTGAGTATGAGGGTAAGAAAAGACACATATCATGCTCTTAATAACTAACAAGCTACAAGTTAAGGTGGAAGAGCAAGGAAAAGCATGTGCCATGCTTTTCATGGCTCACAATCTATAAGTTAAGGTCCTTGAAGTGCATTTGCCCTTCTGGGGGCGGGGGTGTTGACTGTTTTAGCCCTTACCCCAATAGTTTTCTCCCCTCTCTCCTCCCCCCTCTCTCCTTTGTGGTACTGGGGTTTGAACCCCAAACTTAGTTTTCACTCTCTTAATCTTAAGGGGTGCTGCTTTTCATGGGGGGCCCTGACTGCCTCACCATTATAGGCCACTGAGATTTTTTTGGTTGTTTATTATGCAGCAATAGGTAAATCTGACTCACCTCTATTGTATATACTGTGGTTTAGAGCTTCAATATGCCTTACTGAGATTTGTGAAAGAACCTCCTAGGTAGGCTTTCTGCCTTCCTCTATTCCTTCTTGTCCACTAGAGTTGTCTTCACCAAAAGGCAAATCTGATTGTCCACAGGAAAGGGCCATGGTTCTTGGTGTACCACTCTGGTCCTCCCTTGCACACCTGCCTCCTACTCATACATCTTGTACTGGACATGCCAGTGTCAGGCTCCAGAGAACATTGTGCCTTTCCGGGGCTCTGGGCATCACTTTTACTGTTCCCTCTGTCTGTCAAACTCTACAAACCCTTCAGGACACCTCTTGCATGCCACCTTTTTGGTGATATTTTTCCTTGAACTAAAGGCAAACATGCTCTCTTCTGTGTATCAAAAAAAAAATTCATTTCCTACATTATTTTAATTCTTATAGAACTAGGATGCTTTGTTTCCACGTCTGTTACCTCACTGGGCAGAGACTGTCTCTGAATTCTCTCTATAAATGCAATGTCTCATATGAAGCCTTGACCTCTGTGAGGATTCAATATCGTCTTCTATGTATACCTAACTTTATCAATCATTTAGTAATTCTGAATGCATGTACGCAATTTTTATAGTTTAATTCCTGTGTGGTATACATGATATTCACAATATACTTTGATTAACCATAATCCTTCCTCCTTCACTTACATCAATAATAGTAAGATTAATTTATGAACATAGAAAAATGACAATAATGGTTGAAGATAGTTGAGGTGTCTTTGATGTAGATATTGTGAGTCCTATTCAAGTGAAATCTGACAACCAGCTCACTTAAAATTAACATGTCAAAAATCAATTATGTTTCATTTTGTGTTCAGACAAATTGAACTTTTCAAAATTTATTTGAAGCACATCTCATGTCAAAAGACACCTACTCTATTATTTGAATACTAGTGAAAAGAGAAAACATTTTATTTCTCATTTTAAAAATGAGCATCACACTAAATTTTTATCTGCCAAATGAAGCTGAAGAATATCCAGATGTCTAAATATTGCGATGGTTACTGAACTCTATTTTTTTTTATTTTTTATTTTTTGCGGTACTGGGGATTGAACGCAGGGGCATTCTACCTCCGAGTTATACCCCCAACCCTATTTTTTATTCTTTATTTTGAAACAGGGTCTCACTAAGTAGCTGAGGGCCTCACTAAGTAGCTGAGGCTGGCTGTGAATCTGGATCCTCCGGTCTCAGCCTCCCAAATGCTGGGATTATAAGTGTGCACCACCACGCCCGGCTCTGAACTCTTTTTAAATAACAAAGTTATTGAGTGACAAAAAATGAAGTCTACATAGTAGGAATATTCTAGAACAGGGGTCCCACAAAGGAGCCTATACAGAGAGGGCAGGTGAGGTAGGTGGAGTAGATCAGGAAGGCTCTTACAGGGGTAAGCTCACAATTCATAAGCAAAAAAATATTTGCTTGTATATTATAGAATGAATAGAATGGCTATCTCCATCCCCATCTTCTTTGTTAGAAGATATGCAGATTCTTACATGCAACTTCTTCAGCTTTGTAAGGTAAATATAACGGATGGTTATTTTGTATATCTGGCCTGGCTTTTATTTGGAAAGGAAACACCATGTTCTCTGAATGTGGGTATGGGATGATTTTTGGTGTGGATCTGTAGGATATTCCAGATCTGGAAGGTTGGCTCTGTGGGGGTTTCCCCCAGGATAAGTGGTAGGTAGCATTCTAAGGTATTATCCCCTGGCAATGCTCATGGGAGATGGCACGGCAGTCTGTGCTTCTATAGAGGTGTTCCATCTGATAAGCTAACTTTTTTTTTTTTTTTTTTTTTTTTGCGGTACTGGGGATTGGACTCAGGGGCTTTCTATCTCCAAGCTATACCCCCAACCCTATTTTTTATTCTTTATTTTGAAACAGGGTCTCCCTAAGTTGCGGAGTGCCTCACTAGGTAGCTGAGGCTGGCCGCGAACCCGGATCCTCCAGCCTCAGCCTCCCAAATGCTGCAATTACAAGCGTGCACCACCACGCCCAGCTCTGATAAGCTCACTTTTGATCCCTTGTGTCTTGGTCAACATTCTCACTGATTTAATCCAAAACAACTGACCACACAACTTAGAGGAAGGGAGAGTTATCTGTTCACAGTTTTTTGGAGATTTCAGGTTTAGTCCATGTGAACTGGGGTCTGTGCGTCTCAGGACATGGTCGCAGGAAGCAGAGATCTGGAGAGAGCATGACTCTGTGCTCACATCACTGAGGCTGGAAGCAAGAGAGGGACCAGGCAAGGGGATTCAAAGATAAAAGCAAAATCTCTGAGGCCACGCCCCCAGAGACCCACCTTCTCCAGTCACACACTGCCAGCCTAGGTTACCACTTAGTAAACCCATCACCAAGGGTTTATCCATTGATGAGATTACAGCCCTCATGACTGAATCATATCAACTCTGAATGTTAGTACATGAACTCTTCAGGGACATTCTATATGTAACATAACACCTTGACTTCATTTTAATCATTCAGTGAACAGTAGTCACATCCTATAAGCATTAGGTGTCGGGAGCCAGCCCTCGAGGCAGCAGGGTTTGGGGTCCCTCTTTAGGTGTGGAATGAGATGAGGTCACGAGAATACACTCACACCAAATGCAGTGTTGAAGCACATATGTTTAATTCATGTCAGTCACTGTTTCTTATACTATCTTTTTCAATAAGGTGTACAGAACAAGAATTTTTATAGACTTGTTTTTCCTAAAAGTTGAGTGGGTACATCTTTAACTAGAAAAGTCATTTCCCATGGTATTTGATGGGATTAAGAAAACAGCAAAGGTTACAGAATATAATATGTATATAAAAATTCTTTTAGTACAAAAACAGTGTTAAAGGTTAACGATGAAGAAGAGTGTCTATTCATTAGTTTAAATCTTCCATATTTGCCTAGCTCCTGTAAGCAGTGTTTCTTATCTTTTTCTCAGGCAGCTAGAGTTAGTTAATGTGTATTGGAGACAAGGGGGAGGGTCCAGAGAGAGGTAACCTATCTGTCCTAAAGCTTCCTTTACTCATAGATAAAATAGAAGACCTAAGTTTCTTTGGTTTAACTATATTGTTTTTAACCTGTGTTGATAGTAACTAAGCTTGCAAAGTCCATTTTCTGATGTTTGTAAAAGGTTAATGAATACTTGTAGATTGTCTTAGGCACTGCTTTTTCAGCTAATACTGAAGAATCATTATCCGTCCAGCCATCTTGTGTTTCTAAGAAATTTTCCTTTACAATTAATGTGAAAGCAAAACCCAAAGCACCCCAAATTTCCACAATAACATAATGCAAAGTAGGATATGCCATGAATTCCTTCTTATGGAATCATCTGCCTTGCAGGATTCCAGCAGACGGAGCATTGCTCAAGATCCAGCTATTAAGGTGTTGTGGCAATTAGGATCATACTGAAGAGCTCACTCACGGAGTAGGAAAGACAGATATATAAATGGAATAACTATGTGCTAAGAACCAGGGAATAGATGGAGGCAGCAGAGAGGGGCATTAGCTGTGATCTGAAGAGGTAAATGGGATCTGAGAAGATTCCTTAGAGGTTGGAGGTCAAATATGAGGCAAAAGGCCTGAGCTGAGAATTAAAGATGAGTAGAAATAGTCCTGGTAGAGACAGAGAGAGAAGTAGATAGAAGTGCCTTACAGGCAGGAGGCAGAAAGAGTGGACACAGGACCTGCAGGAGGCAGTAGAGAGTGAGCCTATGGATCACAGAGGTAAGTCGAGTCTGACCACCAAGGGCCTTGAGTACATGACAGGACAATAGGATTTTCTTCTGAGAACAAAGAGGAACCAATCAAGAGTTTTAAGCAGGGATGTGATATGATCAAACTTGGAAGGATGATTCTGACCACAGTAAGGAGAATGGATTAGAGAGGAAACCAAAGGTAGCAGTGTCATTTGGGAGACTGCACAGCAATTAAGCAATTAGAAATGCTTGGCATCCAAACCATCAAGACATTGGAGTGTAAGTTTAGAAAGTTAAATAAGCAGACCTTGATTTAAAAAAAAATGGATTTAAACTGGTATGTAAACATTAGGTGGGTACTAACTTGAGAAGGTCCTTTGATATTTAATAGTTATCCAGCTAGCTCCAGTTTTTAGAGCATTAAGAGTTAAAGGCATGTATACAAGTATCAGATACTTTCCAGCATCTATTGTGCCTTTTCTTTATTAACCCATAGGTGTGAATTGTTATAATTAATTTTTGAATACTGACTCATGTTTTTGTTTTGGAGGTAGATTATAACATGGTTGGAGATTATTAGTGTTTTAATATACTCTTGCATCTTTTTTCCTATTATTTTATTTCAGGTTTTTTTTATAGTACTGGGGATTGAACCCATGGGTTGAACCCAGATACACTCCCAGCTCCTTTAATTTTTTATTTTTTTGGAAATGGAGTCTCACTAAACTGATGAGAATCATTTTAAATTGGTGAGTCTGATCTTGAGCCTTCAATCTTCCTGTCTCAGCCTCCCAACTGCTAGTATTATGTATCTGGTTTTAATTCTATTTTTCATAAGAAATATGTTTCTAATTATCTTGGTAGGTTTTTATATAGGGGCATATTAGATTCTTTAAAATGTTATCTTAAATGATGTGTTTATTAGGTCTAGAATATCAGTTAGATGAAAAGAGTGTTCTAAAGTTATATTTTTATCATATGTGTTTATCATGCTACTTATAAATTTATTTTATATTCAAGATCAAGAATATAACCCAAAACATAATGTTTTCATTTTAAATCATCATAGAGGCTCTGAATTCCTTCTTTTCTGTTACTATATAGAAATTGACCATACCAGCTATAGCAGTGATTTATTTGGTGCTGGCTCATCATGTCCCTATTAGAAAATTATTCAAACATACTGACACAAAGAGCTGAGGCAGGGAATACACTATAGCAAAAACAAACTGTCAACTATTTCCTTTGCAATTGTGTGTTGTGAAATAAATGTATTTACGTCTGTATTTTGATCCTTAATGCTGATGTTTCTACATCTGTTTTTTCCCCCTTCATCTGAGGGCAATTGGTTCATTAAAAGCTAAGGAAACTGCTAAAAATAAGAATATGAGCAACAACAACAACAACAAAGAACAAAAATACACACCCTGCTATGAAGTAGAGCACATCAAATTGAAGCATTCTATTGTCACCTTCCATTATTGCTGAATTGGCTAGAAACACATTTACATTTTGTTCTAGCTAGTGTATTCTGTCAGTTAAATATCTAAAGTGTTAGATATTTAAGCCATTTGGGCAAAAACATAAAGAAGCATGACAGCAGCAGCAATAGTTTTAAAAGATTTCATGTAGCTTCACTCTGTATTCATTTTCTATTTCTACATAACCAATCACCAAAAATGTAGCATCTTCAACCAACTCACTTTCGTTACTGTAGAGTTTCTCTAGCTGAGTCTAGGGTGGCTCAGCTAAGTTCTGCTCAGGGTCTTGCAGAGCTGGAACCAACCTGTTGGCCAGGGCTGCATTCTCATCTGCAGGCTCAACTAGGGGAAGAATTAATTTCCAAGATGGTTGTGGGAAGGAGTTGGCAGAATTCCCTCTGACTGTGTGACTGTCAACTGGAGGCTGCTTACAGGCCCTTGACACATGGACTTCTCTTTCAGGGACTTTCAGTTGAGTAAGTCAGTCCTACCCCTGAATAATTTCCACTTTATAACTAATCAGAACCAGCCCACATAGGACCTTAATTACATCATCAAAACTCCTTTGTCTTTGTCATATCAATCTGACTAGGAGTAAGTCACAGGTTATATTCAAACTCAGGGAAGCCATGAACACCAGGGGTTCATAGAGGCCACCCTAGGATCTATCCACCACAGCATTTTATGGTACAACATTTTCTATTGTTTTATTTTATAATATATTAGTATCCTACTGGAAAATTATACATCTTTTCCTTTTAGTGTAGGTAAAAGGGACAGCTGATCAAAGCTGGTCCTGTCAGTTGCATCCAAGAGATAGCAACATGAGCTTTGTGTCTGGACACACCCCACATTTCAGTCTCTCCCTCTGCCCAGGTCTGTGTACCAGACACTTTGGACCACTTGCTCCTCAGAAAGAACAACAAAATATGAACACATTTGGAGAGGTTAGAGACTATGAAGTTTGTTATGAGAGAGTTGAAGTAGGAAGGATGAATGGTCTGCTGGGTACAGAGTGGGTCCCACGGTCAGAGGGAAGTCTCTGTAAGAGATGGTGAAATTTTTCATACATCTCTGGTAAGCTAGTTTGTGACAAGTGTTCTAAGACCATTTAGTGTTTTTTTCTGATTATGGAAATTTATATGCAAACAAATAAAGTTGGACTCTTGTTTCACATTGCATACAAAAATGAACTCAAAGTAAGAACTCAGAAGTCCTAAATTTAGGAGCCAAAACTTTAAAACTCTTAGAGGAAAACATGGGAGCAAATCTTCATAATCTTGGGTTTATCAGTGACCTCTTATATATGACATAAAAAGCAAAAATGGAAAATTTGAACTTTATCAAAGTTTAAATCTTATATCAAAGTATGCTATCAAGAGAGTGAAAAGACAACCCATGGAATAGGAAAAAAATATTTGCAAATACTATATCTGAAAAGAGGCTAGTATCCAGAATATATAAAAACCTTTTCAACTCAACAACAAAAAGACAACATAATTATCTACAAAGAAGATTAAAGATGTTGTAATGGGGTCACCTGGTGGAATGGTATAGAAAAAGAAGAGGGGCTATGAGGAAGGTCTAAGGAAGTCCAACAGTTTAGAGGACAGCGCTTCAATTCTGGACAAAGGGGAAGTTTCTCTTCTAGTAAGAAGTAGGGGCAAAAATAGGAAAATATGGTATCATCCCACTGAAGTTAGGGAAATGTTTCTGAAGGTAATGAGGAACTACTGAAGGCTTTCAAGCAAAGAGATGGGATAAAGCTTTTATTAGGAAAGTTAATCTGTTAATTATATGCAAGGAAGATTGGAGGAACAACTTGTGTAGGGGGCAGATGCTAAGGATTATAGGTTGGATTTGAGCAATGTCATGGAGGTAGAAAAAGGTGGTAGTGTGCTGGATTTGGCTAGGAGATGTTAGACAGCTGGGCTCTTATAGCTTGGTGGCTTGGACACTGGGAATTTTATTAACAGGGAGACAAGGAATCAATATTTCTCAAAGTAGTAGGTGGTTCATTTCAAGATGTTTTAGGTTTATAGGGCAATTGATGCATAATTTTTACATATATGAAAGAGATAGACACTCATCAATCAATATATAAATATCTGTTTTTTTCTTTCTCAAACTTTAAGAGTATTATTCAAATTTAGGAATTGTTCATACTCTATTAACCAGTGCTTTAAATAATCTTTATACACTTCCATTTGTACCCTTTCAGCTTTTCTTTGCATGCAGAAAATAATGAAATCACAGATCTAGAGGGTATCTCAGGAATCATTGATCTACATTTTTTTTCTACAACTGATAAGAAGCCTGTGGAGCATCTTTCTGCATTAGTGGGATCATCACCTCTGTTACTTTTTCTTTCTTTAGTTTTCCTCTTCCTTCTGCCAGCTGTCCCATTGATGGCTTGTCAGCATTGTCAAATAGCAGAGGTATCAGCATGTAGAATTTATTTCACTTATTAATAAAGCATATGTAACATACATACTGTGTACTAGCTACTGTTTTAGGTGAGGACTAGGAAGAAGAATACAGCTGGGCGTGGTGGTAATCCCAGCTACTTGGGAGGCTGAGGCAGGAGGATCACAAGTTTGAAGCTAGCTTCTATAACTTAGCTAGACCTTGCCTCAAAATTTAAAAACAAAATTAAAAAGAGATGGGATTTTCTCAGTAGTAGAGTGCTGCTGGATTTGAACCCCAGTACTGTAAACAGAAAAACTAGATGAATCATGAGCCCAAAGTTTGCTACTTTGAGATAATGTTTAGTTTCCAGTACTCAATCATTAGATATGGCATAGTATGGTAGTTTTCTTGGTTGTAGCACTGAAAAAAAAATAAATTTCAGTGTGTGTGTGTGTGTGTGTGTGTGTGTGTGTGTGTGTTTCTGTATACAATATGAGAACTCAGGAAGGAAAGTTTAAAATAAATCCCCCATGGACATGGAATATGGATTTCTAGACTTAGTGTTGTAACCCCATGCACTGAGCATCACACCTCTTTCACATCTCAGTGTTTGTAGCTAGTGTGTTGTGACTTCATGTTGTAAGGCAGTGGGTTCTCTTCTTCCAGGTTCTCTGTCCTCAAAGATCTTCCTTGCTCCTATTGTTTGACATATTTGATTCCTTTGGCTTTTTTCCTGGATTTATGAAATTTCACGTTTGTGTCAAACTGCTGTTTGATTTGATGTATGCTTATTGTTTGGCATGAGAACATAATTTTACTTTCAATATAATTTTGTTATGATGGGCGTTCTCATCTTGTGGCTCCAAACAAGGTCATTGGCCAGCTTGGGTCCCATCTTATTGAGAGATCAAGCATTTATTTATTCAATCAATTTATTCATTCAATTTATAATGTGGCTAGAAGACCATGATCTCTAATTCAAAACTTTTGGTGCTTCAAAATTTATGTTGTTTTGAATTTAATGATAACTTTGACTTCAATGAGAACTTGTATACCTTAGCATGACACTTTTGGTAAGATCTGTGTAGCATCCTATAATCACAAACATTTTTTGTTCTACAGCAGAACATAGGGATATTAGTATTAAGTGGGGTAAGTAAACTATGATTAGCCTCATGTCCATGCTGGCCATGTCTGTTTTGTCACCAAATGAGTTACAAATAAGTTTTTTTTGGTTTTCAGAGATTTGTGAATTTTGGAATCTCACATAAGCTCATTACACATTCAAGTTTCCCAGCCTCTTCCTTGTTGAAGATTTCCAGGAAAAATCCTGTACTGTTTCACTGGCTCTGACTGGGTCACATGGCTATCTTTAAACCAATCAGGGAAGTCAGGGAAATGAGATGAGTTGATTTGCTTTGGCCCTGGGGCCATGTGCTTGATCCTAGAATCAAGTGGGTCAAGCACTTGAACTGAGTAAGTCTGACTTTCTTAGACAAAAGCTAGGAGCTGCTGTCAGAGGAAATGAGTGACACGGGGTAGCATAAATATATACACACACACACACACACACACACACACACACACACACACACACACAAAACCCGAGATCAGTCTGTGAGCCTATATAAATTCTGATGGATTGAAGTGGAGTTAATTTGAAGACCTTTTAAGCTATTTCTGTATTTCCTGATCATAGAACAAAACATTCTCATTCTCTTGTACATAATATGCACAAGAACCTACATGTTTAAAACCAAATTGAACTCTCAACTATACTCATCATCACAATGTAATCCTTAGGAACCCATAGCATCCTCAATGCCCATGTGGCAAGTGTAGGGTTTTGGGAAATATCTTTGGAGAGTCAACACTTCAAGTCCATGCCTAGATTGTCTTTTTAGTCCAGAACTAAAAACTCAAAATTCTCTGTCTGGATATGTGGCTACTATTAATTTTCTTTTTCACAAAGGAGCAATTGTGTCCCACAGTTAAAAGGGTAGACCTGGAGCTGGACCTCCTTGGTTTGAATCTTGCTTGTGCCACTTAACTTGGATCAGTTACCTAAATCTGTGTTAAAAATAAAAAAGTATTTATAGCACCTACCTCATCATTCTGTTATGATGATCACATGAATTTATACATATAAAGTACTTAGCAAGGATCTGGGTGTAGTGGCACATGCCTGTAATCTTAGTACTTGAAAACTGAGACAGGAAGATCACAAGTTTGAGGCCAGCCTCAGCAACTTAGCAAGACACTGCTTCAAAGCAATAAAAAACAAAACAAAACAAAACAAAACCAGTAAGAACTAGGGATGTAGTTGGGAGGTAAAATGTCCCTGGGTTCAATCTCCAGCACCAAAAACAAAACAAAAAAACAAACCAAAAAAAAAAAAAAAAAAAAAAGGAAGGAAGAAAAATACTTAGGAAAGGGCATGAAATACAGTAAATGTGCTAATATGCTATAACAATTAGCTATTACTTTTATCTCATACAGTAATACTAATGCTGAAATTTTTCTTGATAAAATAAGAATTGTTGCAGTGTGGACATTAACATTTATTAACATTTCTGTATCCTGCTACCCTGCGTCTATTATCACGGATAATACCATGTGTTGTATTGTCAGGTTAATGTTTTTTAATAAGCCAGCCATAATTTTTTCAAGAAACATTTATTTTGACACAAGAGATTCCAGTCATCTCTACAAACTGAAAAGGTGGAAAACCTCCCTGAACAGAGGGAAATGAATCCAATTTCAAATCCCAAACCAGACTCCTGTTTTTGTTGCTATCCTCCCCCTAAAAGACAAAACCTGATGTTTTCTCAGTGTATATAAAACAAATCTTAAAATCCATATATAGCAAGTGTTTACCACCCAACCCTGTCCATGGTCATGAATATCACAAATTCTTTAAATTTCCCAAACATGAGATAAATGTCAGACCATTCTATAAATTGACTTTATGAAGCATCTCCGAGCTGAGCCTTCTGACATTCACACCAATGTTTCCATAGTAACTAATGTGTTCAGAAGGGGAAAAGCAGGAGGAGATGAAAAACAAAGGAGACGATCCAAATAAGAGAGATGCACAAGTAAGGGAGAGGAGAAGGTTCTGTAAACTTTGAACCATGGCTTCTTGCAGAAGACAGCGCTCCTGTTCACACGGGTGGCTTTCCCTGGTGAACAATGGAGGCTCCTTACTGAAGCATTCCTAAAGCCGACCCATTAGTATTCCATTTCACCTGGACAATGACTCATTAATAGACAATTTGGACTCTTCCCTCCTCCTTTTATTTTAATCTTAATTTTTCCCTCTGTTTTGAGACGGCTTAGTTACCATGGTAACCATGAAGTAATTTGTGCCTGTCACTGAACTGTCAAAAAAAAAAAAAGCAGTATCAAGTCAATTTAGAGAATAGTTAGGAAGCAAGGGTAGGGGAACATAGGTGTTAGCGATGATCACAGTTGTTTGCAAACACTGACGTAAAGAACATTCAGATACTATAAAATATAGGTTCTTTTTTTCAAATCTTATTAAATGGTACCCTATCAGTTGCATTTAGAAGCAGGTTTTAATGATCAGCTATTCTCCTGTGATATCTAGAGCCAAGCACCTGTTCCTCAGGAAAACTTCAACAAAGCTACTTCTGTGAAAATGTGTGTAAATTCCCCAGTTGTCTGTACATCAGGGAAATGGGAGATATGAGATGAGTAGTTTTTTTTTCCCTCCTAAATCTTTGGAGGGAGGTCATATACTCGCCAGGCGTCTGACTCAGAGAAATTGGCACTTGAAGTAAGCAAAATAATGGGTCCCTGAAATGTCCATATCCTCATCGCTGAGACCAGTGACTGTGTTATTTTACTGGCAAAAGAGCCTTGTTGGCAGGTGTGATTAAGTGAAGTCTCCTGAGATAGGAAGATTACCCAGGTAGGCCCTGGGCTACCCAGATGGGCCCAGTGCAATCACAAGGGTCTTAAAAGAGCCAGGCAAGGATGTCAGAGGCGAAGAAGGAGATGTACGGAAGGAGGTCAAGGCTGGAGTGACGCAGGTGGTGAGCCAAGCGGGGCCGGTGGCCTTCAGATTCTGGAAAGGCTGAGGAAACGGATTCCTCCTTGGAGCTCACAGAAGGACCGTGGCCCCACTGACACCTTGATTCTAGCCCAGCGAAGCTGATTTAACTTCTGCCTTCCAGAACTGCAAGACAACAAATCTCCAAAGCTCTCAGCCACTAGCTTCGGGCAATCTTGTTCCAGCAGCAGTAGGAAGACAACAGTACGGGCTGCATCGTTGGACCCATCAAGTCCTCTAAGGCCATCTGACTGGATCTTGTTACCTAGTGGAAGCAAACAGAGCTGCCTTCTGACTGTTGGCTGAGCAGTGCTGGCCTGCTGTGTGTCACTAACTGAGAGTCCTGCAGGCAGGGCTCTCTTTACCTGACCCTTCAGGCACCTTAGGGCTCATTGCCATGGGGCTTCTGGACCTGGCAAAATGAGCTGCTGAGGTGACTCAGGCCCCCGAACAGGCTGGGACACTTGGCAAGGCAATGTGCTCGCAGGCCCTGGGTGGTATATGCTTCTAGGTCAGGCTCGATGCTTTACCCACATCTGTTAACTCGGTTCCCTGTCTTGTGCCGGGCGCCCAGTACTCACCAAGAGAAATTGCAACTTCTTCTCTAAGCTGCTTCCTGGGTGAGTTTTATTTTTTCCCAACTATTTCACTCTTAACTATCTGGTTGCCATATTAAGTATGGTATATCACCCAGTGCTTGCAACAAGCCTGGAGGAAATCTTATTAATTTCATTTTACAGTTGCAGAAATGGACATTCAGAAACTAGACAATAATGAGGGTTGCCAGGTAAGTGGCAGGGCTGAGCTCTGAACCCAGGGATGCCTTCCTGACTCTTCCACTTTAATTGCTGCCTTGCGGCCATGTTAGAGGCACCGTGAGGTCACCAGAGCCTTTTTTCCCTCTGGCCTTCAATAAATGCCATTTATTCTCTGCATTCCAGCAATAGCTTTTAGTCCCATTCATGCACAGATGAGGAGGGGAATCAGAAAGTGGGAGAGGGCTAAGGCCTCAAAATCAGAGAGAAAGAAGGGTCCTTTGGTTTTGGAGGTACCCCAGCCTCTGGACATTCATTAGATGGAAAGCTACTGGCATCTATTCCAATAGCTTTACATGTTCTTGGTTTATTTTCCTTTATTTCCTTCAGTGGTAGGCAGAATTCCAAGTTGACCTGCAAGAATCCCACCCCCTTGTATATATGTTCTGTTGTTTGTGAGCCCCCAAATTCATTTGTTGAAGCTGTAATCTGCAATGTGATGGTGTCAGAAGGTGGAGCCGTTGGGATGTGAATAGCTCATGAGGATGGAGCCTTCCTAAATGGGATTAGTGCTCTTGAAAGAAGAGACTTGAGAGATGATCTTTCCCTCCATCATGTGAAGATATGGCCAAAAGGCATCCCTCTGCAAACCGGGAAGAGGGCCCTTACCAGGAATCCAATTGGCTGCCACCTTGACCTGAGATTTTTCAGCTTCTAGAACTGTGCAAAATAAACATTTTTTGTTGTTGTTTAAATCACCCAGCCTATTTGCTATAGCAGCCCAAGCTAAGATACCTGTATAATCCCCTCCGCTGAGAACAGGATGGAATAGTAGTCCCATGATTAGGTTCCTAGTCAGTGGGCTTTGCATTGATCAAAAGGGGTGCATTTTAAAAGAAATTGGAAGTGTCAGCGTGTCTGCAGAAGGGATCATTATAGCAAGGACCAGAGAGTGCCCTCTAGAAGCTGAGAGTGATGCTTGGGCAACAGCTAGCAAGACAATAGGACCTCAATCATGCAAACACAAGGAAATGACTTCTGCTGAGAATCTGAGGGGGCTTGGAAGTGCATCTCTTCCTCTCCAGGTGAGGATGCAGCGAGGCAACTTCAGTGCAGCCTTGTGAGATTTTTTTTTAATGGTTTTTTTTAATTAATTGGTGCATTGTAATCATACATCTTTGTTAGGTACAAGCTGATAAAGGCATATATGCACACATTTCTCATTTCCCTTCCCCAATTCCCACCCCACTCCCTCGCTCTCCCTCCTTCTCAAGTTCAGTTTAGTGATTGACTTTGATATATTTGTGAAAGTACATCATGTGCATTAGGGTGCCCCACCCCTGGCCCGGTCCATCACCTTCAGTTAAGTCAACTTCTTTGCTTATCTAGGTTTTCTCTTTTTTCATCCTTGTGAGATTTTGAACAGAGTGTCTGGTGTCCTGCGGGGGACCGATCCACGAATGCTTTGAGATAATACCTAAGTTGCTAAATTTAAGTTGCTAAATTTGTGGTAATTTGTCACATAGGAATGAAAGATGAATGCATCTTCCTAAAACTCATTAAAAAGAAAAAAAAAAATCAGTCTCGGCTCTGCCAGGTAGAAAAGAGGGATGGACTCTGCCCCACTTCAGGTGCTCTTTGACGGCTAAAACCTTAAAGTACCTAGTAGTAAGTGGAGAAGAGCATTTATTATTTGCCTGGGATTTGTTTTACAAATCAAAAGTGTGAATTATCATCTCTGATTAGCTCCTTTGAGGAAGAACTCCGAGGGAGCTTTTTGGGGGGCTCTGAAACAAATAGGAGCTCTTAAATATATGTATAAAAGGGAGTGGGAGCAGCTAACACTGAGTGCTGCTGGAAGCTTCTAATGAAGAGGAGGGCCAGGCTGCAGGGAAACGCCTGAGCAGGCCCACACCTCTTCTAGTTGAAATAGACTCCATTTTCCTTTGGAAAATGGTCGATCCCTCAAAGATAAAGGCCTTTTCCAGAAGGAAGGTTACCTTGCAGTTACCAGAAGGCACCTGAGCGGCCCTAGTGGTATCTGCCTCACTCCTCGGGGGCAGGTTCTGCCTCTTCCGTTACTCACTCTCCTCCAGGGATCCAGGGCATACTTTCATTGAATCAATAATATCCTTCGTTCGTCAAACTCTCATTGAACTATTAATATAAAGAAGGCTGTACCCGGCTCTGGAAGACTCAGAAATAAAACAATCCTTGGTCTTGCAGAAAGAAGATAGATTTGAGGTAGACCCTGGCAACTAAAATACACCAGCATTTTCCCGAAGACTGCGCATGTGCAGGGAGATAGGTTAAGAGGTCCACCTGCTGGGCTCCTCAATGCTACCTGGCGAGGAGGAGTCCCATTCGAACCTACATTTCTAGAGAGCAGCAGCTACGACTTTGTCAGGGGACTCCTCGTCCCTCCACGGTGCACTGGCGGAGAGGCGCAGCAGCCAGGAGAGTGGATTCAGGTCCGGGGACCTGGGCTGGGGGCGCTGTATTCTCGTCCTGACTACCTGCCTGTCCTTGTCTGCTTTCTTAGGAGGCGGAGCACGTACCCTCATTGGGACCTGGATGTCACCTGTGAGTTTCAGAGGAACCATCCTTGCGGCTGGTCTCTTGGGAGGTCTCTGGTCTCTTTAGGGAGCGGGACGTGGTGAGGGTGTGCGTGTGTGTGTGTGTGTGGGGGGGGGGGTGCGCGCTTGGGCGCGCGGTGCATTTCGGGAAAAAGGGCAAGGAAGAGAACTTAAGTTAGAACTAGCAGCAGTGGGAAGCTGTCGAGGGAGAGATTCTTTCTTGTAACTCCAGGTCCCCAACTTCCCTCTGGGGAGAAGGGAGGAAATGGGGTTGGGGAGTGCAGTTGCCTTAGGGGCAGCCCAAAGATAAGATGCATGTGTGCCTCAAATTAATAGAAAGCAGAGAAGACCTTGACTTCCTTCTTTGAGAACCTTCTTTGTTCCTGTAGGGCCTGCAGCACAGGCCCTGACCACATCAGGGAACCTGTTTGTGTTGGAGAGTAACATCCCTCTGATATATGGGCTGATCCTTTTACACTCCAACCGACAATCATTATATTCTCTCCTGGTGCACGCGCTCCCATTACTTAATTCTTTAGTTTTGTCCCCACTTTGCTTCAAAAAGACACAAACAACATTGCGACATCCAGGGCAGACACAAGATGTCTTCATTCTCTCTTAAAAAGTGCTGGCCTTTGTTCAGTGCTGTATCAAGTAAGGACAACTTTGGGATTTTTTTTTAACCCTATACTCTTCCCATAATTAAATTCTTCACTTTTCCTACTGAAATTCCAAACACATAAAGCCAACTTTATTAATTTCTATCTCTAAAGCTCTGATGAAGACATACTCATTATCTCATAGTTTCCCTACTAGAATAATAAATTCTCTTGATGGGAAAATTTAGTTCCATTCATTAGGAATCAAGTATACAAAGACAAAATAATGAAGGAGAGGTGAGGGATTTTTCTGGAAAGGTAGGACACATGCATTCATTTGCTAGCGAGCAGAGTTGGCTCTTTGGGAGATTCTAGAGAAGGAGACTATGAGGAGGCGGGGTCACTGCTCTGCAGGTCACCAAACAGTGTTTGGAGGATATTTGATTTGGAGCCACCGTTCTTTCTTTTCATAATATTCAGCATGTTCCTAATCATTGTATTCCAGATATCGAATGCAAGCTTTTAATCCCTTCTAACAAAATGTTTTGCGCCCATTCGAACACTTCTAAATTGAAATTCGAAATTAGTATTCATTGAAAATTGGTCTGACACAAAGAAAGAAACATGAATGAAACAGCCTAAGCCTTCTTTGCATTTCCAAGTGTGTGTTCAATTCTTTGGGAAAGTCATTGTTATCAGTTTGGGGACAATTTACTCAATTCCCAAGTGCCACCTCCAGAGGGCACAACTGTCTCAAAAAAAAAATTCTTTTTTTTTTTTTTTTTTTTTTCCTAAAAGTTTTGCCCCAGCTCTCACATAAGGGGCTCTGTTGTCTGACTGATCCCTGGGATCCGAACTTGAAATACGTTTATGGAATACATTTTATGTTCATTTAGATGTTATTATCATTCATGAATTTTGATGAGTGCTGAACATATATAACATTTTAACTTTTGAAATAATAACTCCAAACAGGATCAATAGGCATCCTTTAATTTTTAAAATGTATTTAAGAGTATATTTTCCGGACTATTTCTAAGACATTGCATTAGAGGTTCCAGGCCTCCTAAAAAAAAACCAAAAAAAACCACAACAAAAATAAACAAAATAAAACTGAAATGTTCTGTAACTTCCATATACTATTATTTCAGATTTAGTGTTCAACTGTATTATAGAGTACGATATTATGTTCAGAATAAATGCTTTAGAAGCTTTTTGCTCCTGAAGCCACACAAAACATCTGGGGGATTTATTTTTGCAACATCAAAATTTATGGTGACTCTTTATCTGAAAATGCTTTTATTTATCTGTACAGGAGAGGAAGTTGACATGAATTTGCTCAGAAAAGAATGACATTATTTTCTTCTAGAGTGTACATTAAATGATTCACTCTCCTTCTTCCTTTGTCTCAGCTATCTCTGCTGTGTTTAGTGTGAAATTGAATCCTGTAAGGCTAAAATTTAAGAAGACAGAGAAATAAGGATTCAGGCAAACAATTTACATATATTTCTCTCAAGCTTTCACTTGCTTACTTTGGGCTATTTTTCATTTCTTGTTACTGTTTTTTCCTAGTTAATATTACAAACAAAGAAGTAGCACCAAGGTGTGAAAGGAACTGTTTGTAAGTATTTAAAACTGTTAAGGTCTATTTTTTTTAAGCTTTTTAGGTTTTTGAATATTTTTCTATGTTGGCATGAGGAATTTTGAAAACTAATGCAAACTTTCATGTTTTCATCTTATAAAATGGAAAAGAAATACATCAGCTACCCAAACAGAGGGCTGTGTAAGAAACCATGCCTAGGAAATGGTGTTAACTAAATGTGTGGAAGAATCAGGAGAAGGCTTGAGGAAATATCCCTCAAGTCAAGCCATGGTTGAGCCATTCTGGGCTAATGTGTATGGAACCAAAGTATAAATTAGCAAACCCATTAATTTATCCCTCTTCTATTTGGATTCAAAAAACTAAGTATTAGCATTATAATTTATTTTTTGATCTTGTGTATTAGACTTGTCTCCCCAGTGAGACAGTAAAAGATCTTTGATGGCAAAGAACCACATCTGAGATACTTTTTTTCTTTATTCCATCATACTAACTGGTCCTGTGTTAAACCAAAAAGACCTTCAATAAATAGTTGTCCAGTTGTTGGCCTATGGAATTGTTGTCTGGAGAATGTCAGACTCTTAAAATGTTAGGGTGTTCGTGAAATTCAAACTACTTTTCTGCATCGTGTCTCCATGAGGCTCCTGGAATGCATTGCCTTAGTTGAATGAATATGCAAGTGTTGTCTGACAGGTGATTTGCAAGAAATTTATTATAAGCATTTTGGATTTGGGGTGCTATTGTTCTTTTGAAATGGAGAATAAATCTGGGTTGAGTGTGGTGGAAAGGATTCAAATGAGGGTGAAGTTATATAGACTATTTGAAATGAAAGGGTCTGGAAACCAAATACTTCCATAGAACGGAGGTGTCTACAGTAAGAATATGTTCTCTATACTCTTGCCCCATTCATAGATCATTGTAGATCATCACTTACTCATGTCAACGGTTCCATAGGAAGCCCTGTATCACTGAAGTTGAGCAACACACAAGATCCTTGAGACACAGCTAGCTCTGATCAGTGTCTGTGCTTAAGCAGAGGATATCAGGGGTGTGTCTGTGGTACCTTCTGGCTGTGCAGGAAGGTTCAACTAAGTGCTCTCTAGCGTCACCTGCCAGTGAAAAATGCTATGTGATTCTGCATTCATCTCCTGTCACACTCACTTTATTAAAATCAAAAGTGGTCTTACAAGCTCTGAAGCCTCTTAAGAAAATGTGAAATGAAGACCAACAAGCGGAAAGCCTGACATCATTAGATTAAGGGTGTGTCATCTCAATTCAGGGTCACGTTTCTTGCTCAGTGTCTGCCAAGGGACATGTGTTAATTACATGGGTAGTTCAGATTTTTCTGTCTCTGGCTTGAGTCTAGTTTGCAGTGTTTATAATTCTAATCCAATTAGAGATACATTCAAAGACTAATGCTCTTTGCAAGAATTTAGAAGTGAATGCCTCCATAAAGTCAATGGAAGTCTGGTAAAGTGAATCAGAACCTCATTTTGGAAAGTCTGTATGTTCTTCTCTCAGCTTTGCTTGAAGTCGGGCAAGACTTTCTGGAGATTTGTGATTCAGATGCAGGACTTGCGCGCTCTCACTGTCTGACTTAGCCAGGATCTGTCTTAAGTTTTCCTTCTCCCTGCTACCACCAGTCTGTAAAGATAATTCATTTATTAAAACGTGCTGGCTTTTCCCTTCTTGTTGTCAAGGCATCCCCTCGTTGCCTGTATATCCATGTGGAGTACTGAATCCTATCAGGAGCAGTGTATAATTCTGTGTTGCAGGTGGAGCATAATATATTACTGATATTCAATAAGTGTCCAAACAATAATCACAGTGTAGTCAACAATATCTCCTTCTCTTGGTTGCATATGATAGTTTTAGTCCAGTGTAGTCCTGGGCTGACTCCATGCAATCCAAATCTGAAAGCCAGGACTAGCATTGTGTCTACTGTAAGTGGCCTCCTGGTGGCACTAGAGGACACTTTCTCTACACAGGAAGGCTACATGTTTGGCAGGCAGAAAAGACAGGATATGCATCCCGAAGTCACATTGTGTGTTTTCAAAGTCTGTTTGATTACATTTGCCATGATGTGGAAGGGGTCCTACAATTTATCTTCAGTCTCAGAATGTGCTTTGGGTCTGGGTACACATTCTAGTGTTTGTTAATTCCTAAGGTGACACTTTTAAGTCCCAATGTTTGATGTTCCACAGTCCCAGAAAGAATGGTTTTTGACTCTTTGATCCCATAAGAAAAATCCACTTGTTTTCCGTTTTGCAGTTCACTCCGCTGGGGTGGCTTTTGCTCCCTTGTCGTTTTAGCAGATATTTTCTTCCTCACATACGCCTCTTCATCATGGGAGAGGCCCGTTAGGTCCTTGTCATGATACAAATAATAAGCTGGTGGCATTGGAAATAGAATGGAGTGATTTTTTAGGGCAAGGACTGGTTATGGTTGCAAGCCAGACAACTGTTTTGCATGGTCCAGAGTATTCTTTTAATGTTACGTCTGTAGCACTTCTTATTTTTAAAACCACCCTGTGCTGGTGAAGAAGCCGAGGCTGAGGAATGAAGCGATCTGGCCTCTCTCATTTAGTCAAGTCCACGCCCCCCCCCCCCCTTCCTCAGGTCCTCCTGGTGGCTTTCTGCCTCTCCAGTTCTCTGATAATGTGACTTGGAGAATTAAAAACAACCCGAATAAGCAAAAACAATAGTAAGGAAGAAAGGCAGCAGCAATAACAACGAATTGAACGCTCTGGATTGTTTGCAGAATGGCAGCAAAGACAAAGAACTTTTTTTTCTTCTTTGTCTAAGCCGAAACTCTCTTTCAGACCTTTCTCTTCCTGTTCTTGGCTTCCTCAAAGCTCTCAGCATCTTCTCAATGAGGGGCTATTTCATCTTCTCCTTGTTATTAATAAATAAGATAATGTGACTGTTACTAATTTGCTGTTGGGAAAGTAGAGGCTTTGAAGTGGTACTCTGAAAGATTTTTAGAGGCATGGCAATTTTAAGACTTTTTCCTTTATTTTCACCCATTAAATCTGATTTTTTTTTCTCTTAGCCAAAGTGTTTTGCCTATTCTTTACTGCCGTTTCTTTTTAAAGGATAGTTGAAAGTTGTTCTACAAATATAACTAAAAAAAAAAAAAATCATGTATTTCAGTGAAAAAAACAACAACCCTGAAATCCTGAAATGAAAGGCAGCTTAAATCAGACCAGAACAGATTCACAAAGTGAAGCTGACATCCTGGAGGGAGAAGGGAGAACACTAATGTCCCAAGTAATCAGTTTGGGCCATTTCAGTGCTAAATGGCAGGATCAAGAAAAAAAATTTTGAAATTGATTTTTAAGACTGTCTGAAAAAGGAGGCTGAAATGAATATTAAGTGATTTCTTTGGGGGCTGTCAGAAATAATAATGGAAGAAGAGACAGGCCTGGTCTTGCTGCTGATGGTAGGATCAGGGAATTTAGAGTCAGCGCAGGTTGGAGATGAATTTCTGCACTCCCAATGTTTAAGAAATGTTAATGAACAGAAGGAAAAAGAGGCAGCAAAAGAGAGTAATAGGAGCCGATATGAGCTGGAGAGGGGAGAGGAACAGAAATGGCATCATGTGTCAGAGGGTTTGGAAAGAGGTACCGTGCTGGGCGCGTGTTGGGTTCTGGACACTATAGGAATAAAAGAACAGCCCCTTTCCTGGGAGGGTGTGCCACGTGAGGTATGGATGTGGTGGACTTGTCTGGACATGTCCATACTCTCCTCCACCCCTCCCCACCATCAGCCCTATACTTTTATCAGTTGGCTGGTTGGAGTGGGGCTCCAGGCTGGCTGTTGAACAGCCCCATATGGCATGAGGATTGGATGCATGTCTTTGGTCTCATTAGCACCATGTTGGAACCAACAGAGTTAGCTGACTAATTAATACAGAGATGCATTGGGTGCTCTCTGGGATTTGGAATCAGTTTCCCTTAAATTAGCCATGTCAATTACAAGTCTATAGACACCAAGAGTTGGAAAAAGATTTGGCAGGATTTAAAAACAGATAGTGAAACATAGAGAATTTGAATAAAAATAGAAAAAAAAAATACTACCTTATCAGAATTGTGCATTTCCAGCACACTAATTCCTATCATCATAGCTTTGTGAATGACTAATATAACACATCAGTGGATTACTTTTTCTGCATTCTGTTTTCAAAAATTTCTTAAGTTCCTTTTTTTTTTTTTTTTTTTTTTTTTTTTTTTTTTTTTTTTTTTTTTTTTTTTTTTTTTTTTTTTTTTTCGGTTTGTTTTAATCTTGTTCCCTAAATGCATGGACTGGAAAACTTAATCTTCTTTGGCTTTCTTCTTACCAATGTTGAAATGCACAGCAAGCATTGAGTACTCTATCTTTTGGAAACAGTAGACCAGTTTCCTTTTCAGAAACTTATCTACCTTGTCTTTGTTTTACAGGATTGTATATCAAGTTACCTGGCCTTTCTTAAGCCATGAGATGGCAGTTTTGTGATTCAGTCTAAGCCAGTGCCTCTCAACAGGGAGTGATTTTGCCTACTTGGGGACATTTGGCAGTGTCTGGAGACATTTTGTCTTGACTAGTGAGGATACTGCTGGCATCTAATCTGTGGAGGCCAAGGGTGCTGCCCAACATCCCACAATGCACAGGGCAGCATCTTCCCACACCCCCATCACCTACTGTCTGGTCCAAAATGTCAATCAGTAGTGCGGAGGTTGAGAAACCCAGATCTAAGCCGACAGTATTTTCTCTTCTGAAACTGAAACTTCAGTGATGTGTTATAACCTTAAAAGGTGATTGGAACTCATTAATTCCAGTGGCAATGCCTAGTTATACTTGTCGAATTGTTCTTGTTAACTAGACCTCTCCAAACCTTTCTTGGTTCCCACCATTTTCTGTGCCAGGATCTCCAGCATTTAAAAAAAAAATGTATTCTGTGAGCTCTACTATACCCTTTCAATAAAATCAATAAAGTCTTTTGCTGCTTCAGTTAGCCAGGGTAATTTTCTGTTGCTTGCAAAGAACTCTAAATTGACCTGGAATAGTTGACAGTTTGTTAACATGTGCGTGTCAAACAGCACCTTATAAATAGAGAGTACCTTATCAGTACTTTCTATGCTTATTAAGTAGCTAACTGGTAGTGGAGGGTCAAAGAAGAGCAAGCAGAACCAATAGAAAAGAGAACTCTGTACATCTAAGGATTCTTGTCCTGAACTCCATGGACTCTAGCCAAGCTACCACTGCAAAGGAGAATCAATGGGCCAACAGATTGTTTGAGTTCTCCTCAAAAGCAGGGAAGTAAAAAGTTTTCTGGGATGCTAAGGGATCGATGGCAGCAGATTAAGTGAAAACTCTGAAGTGTGGGATTTAAAAAAAGAAAGAAAGAAAGTGAACTACCATTATTTGTTTGCTTGTTTGCTTACTTGTTTATTTTGTGCTAGGGAGTGAACCCAGGAGAATTTTACCTCTCAGCCATACCTCCAGCTCTTTAAATTTTTTTTCTTTTTTTTTTTTTTTTACCTTGAATCAGGGTCTCAGTAAGTTACTAAAGCTGTCATAGAGCCTGTGATCCTCCTGTCTAAGCCTCCCAAATACTTGGTTTACAGGTGTGCACCACCACTTCTGGTTGAAACCCCCCATCATCCTTTAACCCCCTGAGGTTGTTATACACAAATGTCTAAGCCAGGTACTGCAGGTAAGTAAGTTATTTTCCTTAAAAAAAAAATCATCCTTCTCATTTCAGGCTTCATTTTAATATGATGAAAACATAGATCCTACTCACAGGTATAAAGTTTTCTTTAAAGATTTTTCTTTCTTAAAAACTTTTAAACTCAGAGCTGACACCAAACTTGGTGCTCTACTCCATTATATAGGAGAAACTTTACTCAAACTAAAATGATCCAATGAACAGGTGTTGATAACTGTGGCTGAAATAGGTACCTTGGATGGTTGCTTGAGTCTGTTTATCCATTGGAGACCTTGGAAGCTGCCTCATAAAAAGATCTGTTTTGTTGGAAGCTTCTTTTTCACTAAGTGCATGGGTTGGAATATGTTAAACTGTTCTTCAGTGAACAAAACCATAAAAATATGTGAGCATACAAATAGAAGATTCGTGTCTGAGATCTCATGAGGTTCATTGTGCTTCCAAGATAGGATTTCTTTTTTTTTTTTCCAAGATGCCAGCAAAATGCCATGATATTTTATTTTTGTCTCTGGTAAATTGCTCTGGAACTTAAACAAATTAAACATCCTGTTTTGTGTTTCTGAGATTCACTGGGGGAAACTCAGTCTCTCTAGTCTGATATTTCAAGTGGGAAGGAGCAGCAAATAAGATATTGTTTTTAATTACCTCTTTGAAATAGTTATGCATGTACTAGATGCCATTTAATACCACCTGGGATAGAAAGCAGTTGTGTATCATCTAAAGCAGAAGAAAACAAAAGTGAAGCTTTGGAGGTGTGAGGAGATGTGTGTGTGTGTGTGTGTGTGTGTGTGTGTGTGTGTGTTGTGCTATATGATAAGAAATCTCTTCTGAAGCTTTTTATAGTTTAGGAATGATATCTATTAAAGTATATTAGTGATCTTCCATTAAATATATTGTTGAAGCCATTTTGAAACAAATTGAAAATCTTAATAATAATAGTAATTAGTGATCATGAAATGATGGCAAAGTGATAGGAATTAGCAACTAAAACTTAGGGCTTGCTTTTGTTTCCTTCATTTCCAATATTGGTAAAATGGACTTCCTCCCCCCTCCCTCATACACACTGGGTTTTTCCGGAATGACAGTATTGCTTCCCTTGGATACCTTCCTGCTCAGAAGAATGGAACAATCTAGAAGGACACAGTTGGACTTGTACCCCTGGACCTGAGTGGTGGGTGGCTAATTTTAGTGTTTACTGTCTTCAGCGGGGTCTTCTTGACAGATAGAAATGGTCTGGCTTGGTTATTTTTCATGAAAACACCTCACCTCTCCCATCCCCACCAGCTTGAACTCTCAGTTGAAATATTACATATAAAGGCCAAACAGAACCCCAATGAATGGATGATTGCCGCACCTTTCAAATGTCACTTAAAAAAAAAGTCTGTGAAGTGAAGGCTCAAGACCTTTGGGAAAAAGCAGAAATGAACTGTCACCTTCCTCCCCCTCCCTAGCCATAGGCTCCCTCCCTCGCTGGCTGGCTGGCTGTGATCATTCTCTTCAGTTCCTCTTTCCCTTCTGTCCTCCCCCTTCCTCCCCCACACACACCTGAGCAATATGAGATTCTGGTTTGGGTATATGCCCTGGAGGCTGATCTATGCAAGAAGTGTCATCCACTGAGGTGTTTCCTTTCAGAATGTCATTGTTTAACTTCAGGGTCCTGTTATTCTTGTGTGAATGAAATGTCAGAAACGAACTTCACCATGTAATTTCCCTGGCATTGACAGGCCTTTGCCATCTGTCATTGGATCGTGGTTTTACCTTTGGTTTCCTGCCATGTTTAGGGTTTCGACCTATTCCTTTGAGTCCTGGTAATTTTACCTCTCAATATAGCCTCCAGTGAAGGGCTGGGCTGCCGGGGGTGACTCTTTTAACTTTAGGGAGTGGAGTGATTTCTTTCGCAGGCTTTGCTTATTATTATTTTTGAGACATCAAGTGTCACAGATCTTGTCACTTGAACAGTGTTGGTTTGTGATTAATCCTGTGTGTATCTATCTTCGTCCTCAGTGTTTGCTGACAAGAAGGGATGGCTTTCTACCAAAGTCTGAGCCTTGCTTTTTGAAATGTAGGACTAAGTTCTGTTTGCCGAAAGAAGCAGTTTAGGGGAGAAGAATTGGTGTGGGAAGAGGGAAAAAAATTGTAATGGTTTTTGTAGAGAATCCAAGTTTAATTGGAAAGAAGGCAAACTAAAGTTTTCATTCCCTACCTAGTGAAGATTTTGAAAAATCCTACTGGTTTGAAGTCGGAAGACGGATTTTCTAAAGTACAAGCAGATTGTCTTTGAACTGAATTTTAAAGCTCAGCTGTCAGAGTTGACAAGTTCCTGAATTCAATTTTCAAACTAAAACTTAGAAAACTGGGGAAGACATTGTGTCTCCTCAGTAGCTTATCAAAAGAAAAGAGGTGGCAGGTTCCTACTGCTGTCCAGCTGGCCAGAGTGAGTCAGGCAGGTGTGCCCTCAGGTCCCCTCTGCTCCCTCTCCTCCAAGAGGCATTTTGAAGATGGGATGATGATAAAAAGGGCTCCAGCAGCTCAGGCTTGCTGAGATTGGAGGATCATGGAAGGTAGCCCAGCTCTTCACCCCCCAAATGGGGAGTGTTAAGCACCAGCCATCCTTGCTCAAGATCAAGGATCTTTGTGGTTGGCAGAAAAAAAATTAAGATGCATAGACAGTAGAAAGCTAGTGGCTTTACAAGAACAGTGTTAACCTGTATAAAACCCTGGGCTCAGTCACCACCAATCTGCTTATCTTTTGAGGGGGTAAAAATTAGCTGGTTCTGGCTCCTAGGTTCTCAAATTCTTTCTTATATATGTAGACAGTGATTGATTATTCTAAAAGAAAGAAGAAGAAAAAAAAGACATAGTAATACTAAGTTCTGTCTTAATATTAATCTGAGCAAATATTGAATATTTACAATGTGCCATATGTTGCACATTGAAATCTCAGAACAACCCAGTTAAGTTGGTAACATTGCCACCATTGTGCAAACCAGAAAAGTAAGGCTTAGAGAGTTTGTTCAGGATTTCCTGACTAGGAAGCAGAAAGGGTTGGGATTTAGAGACAGCTCGGTCTGATTCCTAACCTTGTCCTCTTAACATTTTTCTGTAAAACCTCCTCCAAAGTAATGACAATGATGAGCTCAGTGGTAGGATTTCTTCCTACGGATTTTTTCAAAAGTAAATAAATATCATGACCTTTTGAATACTCTTCAGGTTGTGTGATTCTATTAAGTCTTAAATTTTCACAGCCTTTTATTTTGTATCCATTTGGACTTTGAAAATTCAGGTTTATTAGTTGCTATATTTCATTTTTATTCCTGTTACTGTTATAAAGGCTTATTAAATTGAAATCTTATTACCTGGAACTCTCAATTAGCCAGATTCCCGCTGCCCCCTCCATTTTCAGAAGGAAGAAGAAAACCACAGAAAAATAAGCTCATATCAGAATTTCTTTTAAAGGTTAACTGTGGCCTATGGTCCTATGCCATTTAGTTAGATGTTAAAATACGAGTATATCTTTTTATGATTTTTAAATGGTGAATCAATTTTAAAGCATACTAAAAAATGTTAAGGTTGTATTAGTAAGGGTAAACCCATGGCTGACAGAGTCCCTGCCTCTCAGTACCTCAATACAATAAAAGTTGATTTCTCTTCTACCTCACAATGCAGCGGGGGCCAGACACGCTCAATCAGGTACCTGGACCCTTTCTGTCCAGTGGCTCTAAAATTTCTCTTGGATCTCACCATTTCCCACTGAGTCTCTGGAACCTGATGGGCAAACAAAGGAAGGGAACCAACCTAAAAGATTCTCTGGGGAGGTGTTAGGAGCAGAGTCGAAAGTACATATGTCTTCTGTCTACACTGCAGTGGACAGGACCCAGTCACATGCCTCACCACACTGCAAGGGAGTCTGGGAAACTCTGTGCTCAGGAAGAAAAGGAAATTGGGTTTGGGTATACCTAGCCCTGACTCTGTCACAGTATAGTTAAAGTTCTTCCCATGATTTTATGGCCCTTCCGATGTTATGAACTGTCAAAGAAACATCCAGTTATCGTCTAGAATAGAATAGTGGTTTCAGCCAGGTGTGGTGGCGCATGCTTGTAATCCCAGCATTTGGGAGGCTGAGACTGGAGGATCCGGGTTCGCGGCCAGCCTCAGCTACCTAGTGAGGCACTCCGCAACTTAGTGAGACTCGGTTTCAAAATAAAGAATAAAAAGTAGGGCTGGCTGGGGGTGTAGCTCGGGGGTAGAATGCCCCTGAGTTCAATCCCCAGTACCGCAAAAAAAAAAAAAAAAAAAAAAAAAAAAGAATAGTGGTTTCCAAGACTTGGGTAATTAAAAAAATCTCTCTGAATCCTCACTTCGGCCCAAACAGAACAAGATGGGGGTGGAGATGGAGGTGGCAGCAGGGAGGAGCTGGCATTTCTCAGAAGCTCTCCTCAAGACTCCCATATAGCCAGTCTAGCACCAGTGTGGCTGTTTGAGAACCTCCAATCTAGGCAATGCATTTCATAAGGCAGGAATATGAATTAATTCATTTCAGGAATCTTTCTGTATTTCTTACTTACATTTTTTTTTTTTTGGAATAAGGATGAGGGGGAAAAAGACTGTGTTAGTTACTTAGTAAAGTAACCCAAATCTCCCTTCATACCAACCACTTTGATGAATTGAGATTGAACGTACTATGTGATTCATTGTTTTGAAAGTCCACAGAGTTTTTCCATAGCTAAAACGGCTTTATTTCCCAGTGAAACACCTTATGTAAGAGTAGAGCCATCCTGATATTGCAGATACGGACTACCAGTATTTTATTATAATTATTAAAAAAGCTCTCCATGTCTCAGTTTGACCTTTTCTACCTCCTGTCAAGCACAATTGTAGATTGCTAGTCACCCAACCTCCCTCAATAGAGGGAAAAGGAACTGTGGTAGCAGCCCTGGTTTCTGGAGTAATCCTTGGGTTTTAAAAAATGAAATTCTATGTTTTCTATATTTGGTTTAAAGTATTTTGGTATTGCCAGTTTGTTTTTAATCCACATGTTCTTTGTATGAAATACTTCTGCTCCAAGTAGATTTTGAATAGCAGGCTGCAATGCAGGGGATAAAGGTAACCTCTTGTAACCAATGAAAGTAGTTGTGGAGAAATTGGTCTTATCAATTCTGCAGGACATTCCCATGGATCCCACCCCAAGCCAGAGTGGGAGTTCACAGGGTGATATTTCAGGCATACTCATTTATGTTGCTGTCATGCTGGATTTATGAAAGTCGGCAGAAATTTATCACCCTCTCTGTTATTCCCCAAAACATAATTTTCTAGTCTCTTGGTTGCTTGTGACCATTTCTGATAAAATGTATAGCTCTGAACCTCCGTAACACAAATTTGTTTAAGGTATTAAATTACCTATGACTGTGATCCAAGCATAGGATGAAAAACGTGTGGCTTCACATCTATACCGAGGGCCACACCGCAAACCATTCTACATAGAACTTTGATGCTTACACTCAGCATTCTTCTGTGCTCCGCATGACCTGCCTAGTAATGGCCACCTTTCTTAGTCTTGCATTTGAGTATCCTCATAAGTTAACCTGTACTTTGAAAATTCTCAGGGACTTTCCAACGTTTAGCCTCGAGTCCCTACCCCAAATCTCTACCTGAGCTGATTAGTTGATTCATCATCTGCCATCACATCTTAAGTGTCTGTCCCTTCATCAGTTATCTTGTATTTCCAAACCCCATCGCTTCCTAGGTGAAATTCAATCCAATAAGGTTCAGTTGGAAATGCTACAGCTCTGAAATGTTCCCTCTTCAACTTTACTATGGCAATTTTTGCCCACACAGACCACATGCATGATGCATTTCAGTAGGGGTTATACATATTAGATTTTCTATCCCAGTGTAGACACCTAGAGACCAAGATCCTATCCCATTCACCTCTTATGGTGCTCTAACCATAGCAAACATTCAGTGAATGACCTTCACAAGGTATTCAGTTGAAGATTATGATGCAAAGTGAAAACCCAAACATAGACTGTTAATTTAGAGCATGATTTTCCAAAATGGGGTGGTGATATAAGATACTTTGGAAAAATTGTGGGGGGGGGAGGGGTTAGATTTACATAGATTCTGTTATTGCAAGGATTTTTCAGAGCTTTTAATATGCTTATAGCATGTAATATGCTAATGTGAAGGTCTTTGAGAGAAGCAGTAAACGTCATGTTTCATATTCTCTTGATCACAGAAATAATTCTCTCTCTCTTGAGGAAGCATACTGATAAACCAGCATTTGAAACTCATTTTGGGAAAGGCTAATGTGAAGTAATAGTCTACCTTTATATAATGCCCTTTGTTATCCAAAGTGCTTTCACAATTAAAGTCATCCTCATTTTTCTCTGAATATTGTTGAATGTCGATAAGGTTTTCTGGTTTGCACTACTTTCTAGACAGAATTGTTGTGGGTGTTGCATATATGCATGGTTGTAAACTGCCAATATTAATCAAATACATTTTTGTCTTTAGCTAAGAGAAATGTATAGTTCAAGAAAATTCCTGGTGATTTCAGTGAAACTTATGATAATAAGATATATTAACGAGAGTTATTCACTTGTCAGACATCTTTGAAGAATATGTGAGGGTCTTTGTCTTAGTAGCAATTTTCATGAAGGTCACCCACTATTCAGACTATTTATGTAAATTTCCATTAATGCAAGCTTTATTTAATTATTTAATGAAAGTGAAGTCAATGATTAGGTTTCCTTCCCCCTATTATTGGTTTATCTGTTCCACATCTTTCTGTGTATACACAAATTAAAAAAAAATCAGACCATTGCATATTTAGATTTTTCTCCTTTAAATGAGGTCTATCCTTGTCAGCAATCATTGTCAGGGTTGTAATTGCATATACAGTAGATGAAATAGAATTTCAGAGCAAGAGGCAACAAAGAATCTTTTAAGTTGAAGCTAAACCTATGATTTTTTTGTGAACTTTGGTGTGCCTAATTAAGTGATTAGGAACAAGCAGGAGTTTCCAAATGTCAAGTGCATAATTATGGAATAAACAAGAACTGGTCTTTCCAATAAACTTCTGTGCTATGCCATAACACCTCTCAATGG
Organism: Graphiurus murinus; assembly: GCA_004027655.1. Taxonomy (NCBI): domain Eukaryota; kingdom Metazoa; phylum Chordata; class Mammalia; order Rodentia; family Gliridae; genus Graphiurus; species Graphiurus murinus. Next base: position 396,593 of record PVLC010000007.1, read on the forward strand.
GCCTTGGGCAAAGTATTCTAGTAAAGAGCATGAACTTAGGATAGATTGTTACTGCTGATGGAAAGAGAGATTGCCTTCTGGAACATAAGTACTAAGTACATAGGGTAGAAGTTTGTTTGGATCTGGTAAGTCTGTGGATGGGCACTAATTATTATCTCTCAATCATATAAAGAATTGACATTTTCTTTTGATATTTTTATTTTTCTTTCTTCAGCCTCTTACTGCTGACTCTACCATCGATGTTTTATAATTTTATTTATTTATTTTTATGTTACTGGGGATTGAACTCAGGGGCATTCTATCTCTGAGTTATACCCCCAGCCCTATTTTTTATTCTTTATTTTGAAACAGGGTCTCACTAAGTTGCGGAGTGCCTCACTAAGTAGCTGAGGCTGGCTGCAAAGCCGGATCCTGCAGTCTCTGCCTCCCAAATGCTGGTATTATAAGTGTGCACCACCACACCCAGCTTAAAATAGTTACTTTTTAAGCTTAAAAATAAGTTATATTTGGCAAGGGGGAAGTGGGGATTATTAGGTTGAAAGACAGGTCAGACATGTTAATATTTAATTGAGCCTAAAATCCTCTCCAATATTAGGGCTGATAATAGAAAGTAAACAGCCTTCCAAACTATAACATATGGTAAAGGTGTTGAGGATAAGGGATTGTTTTTTTGGTAGTACTGGGGATTGAACTCAGTGGCATTTTATCTTTAAGCTATACCCTCAACCCTATTTTATTTTTTATTTTGAAACAGGGTCTCACTAAATTGCTGAGGGCCTGGCTAAATTTCTAAGGCTGGCCTAGAAACTGTGATCCTCCTTTTTCAGTCTCCTAAGTAAGGTAGGATCTTATTTTATAAGCCCATACCCCTCTCTACCATTTCCCACTGGTAATTCTGTACATAGCCAATGTTTGACAAATTCCCATAGGTTTTGAGCCAATCAAATATTAAGATCTGTTATATTCTGAAGAGGGTCGCAGACACACACACACACACACACACACACACACACACACACACACCCTGCACCCATAAGTTCTTATCTTTGCCCCTGGGTAGTTGGGAACATTTTTGAGGCAACGTATATAGAACATAGAAATAAATAGCAATTTTTATTATTTAAATTTTTGCCATATATTATTTAACAAGCAATACATAAATCCTTTCTCTTACTTAAAAACATCATGATGCATATATGGCTTCTTATTCTCAAATAGAAAACTAGAGAAGTAGGTAGGCAGATAGATAGATCTACTTCATTTCTATTAAATATCTTCATATCAACATACTTTATATCTACATTTTTCCATTGATGGGCATTTGCAGTGCATGACATCTTGGCTGTGTTAAATAGAGAAACCTAAATAACAGTGGTTCAAACAAGATAGTGGTTCATTACTCCCTTATGAAAAGGAAGTCTGGAGGCAGGCTGGCAGCATGGGGATGCCACAGCAGTGCCATGATTCTGGCGATACACAGGCTCTTTTCAGCTCCCTTCCCTGTCTTGTCCTTATCCTCATGGTTCACTATGGCTGCTAGTTCCAAATCACATCTGCATTCAGGACAATGGGACTGAGGATGAGGAAGGAAAGCTATGCTGCTAAGGATGCATCTAGATGTGGTCCACACAATTTTGCGTGCCCTTCATTCCATTGACCAAAATTTAGACCCATGGGTTTTTTTTTTTTTTTTTTTTTGCTGTACTGGGGATTGAACTCAGGGGCATTCTACCTCCGAGATATATCCTCAGCCCTATTTTTTATTCTTTATTTTGAAACCGAGTCTCACTAAGTTGCGGAGTGCCTCACTAGGTAGATGAGGCTGGCTGCGAACCCGGATCCTCCAGTCTCAGCCTCCGGAATGCTGGGATTACAAGCGTGCGCCACCATGCCCGGCTCTAGACCCATAGTTATTATTAGCTGCAAGGGAGAAGAGGACAGTTGTTTACTTTGTTGTTGTTCTTTTACTTGGGCGCAAATGGACCCAGCTAAAGATTGAAATGTTTATAATTAGAAGAAAAAAAAAGGATAGAGGATATTTCTAGAGGCAGTTGGCAGTCCCTGCCAGAGATGGCTACCAATTGTTTTGCTATTACAGACAATGTAAAAATGATCATTCCTGAACATGGATAATATGCAAGTAAGTGAGATGTGTCATCTGAGTGACAGGGATAGAAAATCATTGAGGAGGGGCTTTGAGCAGAGTAATGTCATGGGGGTAAGTTGGCTGAAGAAGACACCACAGTTAAGATAGATTTGAGCATGGTCGTGCTACATGGGTAAACTGCAGGTGGGAGGATGGATTGGTGGTACTAGCCAGGGAAAGGATGTGCACCAATACATTAATCCAGTCATTCAACAACTATTGATTGAGCACTTTGTATGTGCCAGACACTGGTCATGCAGAGATGAGACTGACATAGCCCTGCGTTCACTGGAATCCGCAACAAATAACTGATGGCTCTTTGATAAGTGGAGCTGCATGCCTTTGGGATAAGTGGTGAGGGTAGCTGGAGCTGGATAAAAAGGATGGAGATGGACTAAAAAGAAGTTAAAGAGATTGAACCTGAGTTTGTAGTCAGTGGGGAACCATGGAAGTCTTTGATCAGAGGATGGATCTGACCTGAGTGCTGTTTAAGGAAAACAGATCTGACATGTGCAGGTTAACAGGAGGAGACTACTGAAGACCTGAAGCAAGGTGGTCCCTGAGGGGCTGTTACTGTGCACCCCTAAGGCCATGGGGGCTCTGGTGAGAGAGCTGGCCTAGAGCTGTGTGGTACAGAGGCTCAGGACATGCTTTCTGGAGAGAGGTTGTCCTGGGTTCAGAGCCTAGCTCAGTCTCTTAGTTGTGGGTTGGGCATGGACCCTGTCTTAGTTGACTTGACCTGCCATAACAAAATACCATCATCTTGGTAGCTTCGACAACAGAACTTTATTTCCTTCCAGTTTTAGAGGCTGGAAAGTTTGAGACCATGGTGCTGGCTGATTTGGTTCCTGGTAAGAGCCTCTTCCTGACATGTAGATAGCCATCTTCCTTCTGTGTTCTCACATAGCAGGAGGAGAATGAGCTCTAGCTCTATTGGATTAGGCTCCACCTTGATGACCTCACTTAACCTTTATCACCTTTTTCACAGGCACATCAGGGGATAGACATAGGGGATAGGGTTTCAACATATGAACTTTGGGGGAATACCAATATTCGGTCTGTATAGCCATTTGAAGCACAGTAGTCATCTACAGAATAGGAAATTCCATGGACCCTTTCAGAGTTGTTATGAGGATTAAGTGTGTAAAACTCCTGACACAGTGCCCAGCACATGGGAACCATGCAAAAACTGGAAGCCAGATGATAGAGAAGGACCAGGTATTTCAATGGAAAAATTTTCAGACTTGAGAAACAGATACAGGAGATGAAGGAGAGGGAGGGCAGAGAGGTAGTGCCCAGGATTGGAGCCAGGGTGATGGGGCGAATGATGTCAATGGACAGAAATAGGAGAGTCTGGGAAGAAGCCAGTGTTGGGGGAGAGATTGATGCGTTTGATTGTAGGTGTGATGCATTGGTGAGGTGGCTACATTTGCAAGTGGAAATTTCCAGCAGACAGTTGGGGTTTATTTACAAGAGAGGATGTATGACTGCTAACGACAGCTCCTGGGGGACACAAAATTGATAGAGGCTGAAATTTAAAAGGAAAGAAACAGAATTCAAATGAACCTGCACAGATCCAATAAACCAGAGGCTGTTGCCTATGCAGTAGCAATTTAGTTTGAGGAAGTTTTCTGGTTGAACAAATGAGTAGATGGAGGCAAAGGTTGACCCAGGAGCTGAACTCCCCGGATCATTTCCTCAGTTCTTCACTTTACTTTGCATCTTGTAAACACAAGAAGATAGTTCAGGGTCCGAAGCCCAATAAACTTACAAAAAGAAATGTATATCTCAAGCATTTGGGTTGTGGATTTTCTGGAAAGAGAAAAGTGGCTTTCTTAGTAGCAAGGCAAAGTGGCTGGGAAATTTCTAAGCTAGGATCTTGTCTCTAAACACTGCAGAGTCCCAGACGATCTGAAAGGCCCTTAGCACTTCAGAATCCAATTAAAAGGGAATTATTTTCCCATTCCACGGCTAAGGAAATGGATCAACAAAGAGGCTGAATGACTGTTTTAAAACCTGACAGATGTAACACTGCAGGCAGGGGACGGGGGCTTAGAAGGCCCCCCTTTCTGAGATGCCAAGTTATTTTCTTCTTAGTGTGACCTGTCAGTTCTCCCAGCTCTGAGTCAGTTGAAATCAACCTTTGGTAGACTCATGCCAGTAAATAAAAAATAGCCTGCACAATGGAGGAGTGCAAGTACTTAGAATTTATCACACTCATGATTAGCTTTTCTTTCTCCGTCTTGGACTCTATCCACACAATCCTCATCCCCCTTCAAATAAAGGTAAAATACGATTTTCTTCACTTCAGTATGCCTCCACTTAACTCTATTCTACTGAAGTATTTCTCACTAGCATCCCCAATGTCTTTTAATCAACAAATGCATTGTACTTATCTTTTAACTCCTTTCTGGAATTTTCTACCATTTGTCACTCCTTCATCGAGATCTCTGCCCCCTTGGCTTCTTCAACACCTCTCTCACTTGGTTGTCATGACACTTCACTGACTATTCCTTCTTAGTTTTCTTTAGGGGACCTCCTACTACCTACCAGTTAAATTCCGGCAGTCCTTTCATCTTAAGCAAAGCACTTTTCTCATTCTGTACACTCTCGCCTGGTTGCTCTAATCCATTCTCATTATATCAATTATCATCAATATACCAATGGCTGCTGGATCTTATCTCTGGCCCAGATTTTTCTCTCAAGCTTCAAACTTATATACTCAGCTACCTGCAAGTATCTCAAGATCAAAGTGTCGGAAATGAAGAGTCTCTTTCCTCCTCAAGTTCTGAGAAGCTTTCTCTTCTCTAGCACTCTCTTCTTTATGAAATTTGAAATCTGAGAACCAATGTTAATCTTCTCCTCTATCAGGACCCTTTGCCCCTATCCAGTAGTCAGTCATCAACAGCTATTGCCAACAATACTTAGATTTCTCAAGTCTGGCTTGTGAGGAAGCTGATGAATACAGCATGATTTATAAGAAGGGAAAAGAGACAAAAAATAAGATCTAGGAATGTCCAGCGTGTAGATGGTGTGGTTAAACCATGGTCACTCCCACTTCATTTTCAAGGTAGGCTATCTCAAGATGATCCTTATATTTTAATTTCTTTTTGGTTAAAAAAAAATAGTATATACTGAGCATTTACCAAAAAAAAAAAAAAAAAAAAAAGAAACTGGAACACAAAACATTTAATTTTGTATCAGGAAGTGCATTACTTCTGCAATATCCAGATAAATTCAGGAGGGTGAAATGTCTTGCCCAAGGTTGTAGAGTTTTTTTTTGCACTAGACTTATGAGTTTTTTAGTTTTTTCCTTCTGTATCCTCTCTCTTCCAACACATGGCTTCCCTTCATAATATATGGCATCCTGTACCTACTAGTGACTCAGGAAACATTTATAGATTTGATTTGCTGGCATTCTCTAGAAGCATTGCAGCTGTGTTTTATTCAATCCTTTAGAAACTCTTCATGCTGATTATGAAGGCAGGGCTTGGACATGGACAGATCAACTGAACTGTACACTTATCATAATCACCTCCCCTCCCCATGCTAGGTACCACCCAGCAGTTATAGCATTGCATTCCTAATAATCCAAAGACTTTCACAAGGGATCTAGGTAGTTAGGGTCAATCAGTTTGAATTTGTAAAATGATTGAAACCCATTTTTCATCCTTTCAGGAGTTACTTGAGCCTCCTTTCTTTTGTTTCTGGTATCATTGCAGTAGGCAATGATGCTCCAAGGAATTTATTATCTGACTGTTATCCACCATGGATCTCCATATTATTATCAAGTGGGCAGTTCATTGTTTTAATAGCACCTGTCATCCCTGTGTGAAATTCATAACTAACTATGAGAAAGTGAGCTGGAGAGTTATTTCCTATCCATCCTGGATTTTTCCATGACTCTAATACTGTGCTGGGTTGGGGATTGCTTCTTTGTGAGAGTTTATCAGACTGGAGTATTTTCCACTTATGGATGGAACAACTCAAACCCTAAGAAAGGATACGTATATATGTATAAGGCAGAAAGTCAATAATGGACTATGGGCCTTTGGACTTTCCAAGCTTTAATAACAAGATAACATACCTTCCTAACACCTACCCCATAGTGTTTCCTCAACAGTGCTTTCTTTATGTTAATTTTTTTAAAGTTTAACAAAAATGATGTTTCTGAATTGACGAGTCTCTGAGACTCAAAAACAATGAACCAGATGGCAGGAGCAGCAGGGAACTTATCTCGTCAGGAGGGGAGAGGTAATTGTGAAGGAGTGGAGAAAAGGTAGGAGGGACTGTAAAATGATAATGAGGGAATAGAGAGAAACTGTTATTGTAATCATTTTAACAAGATATTTCTTTTGGACTTTATGATGTTTAATTAATTGATCAGAGATATTCATTGGCTGGTTTAGTTCCAACATGTCCTAGGTATTTATAAAGATATAAATGATGTGGCTCCTTTTGTAGAGAAGTTTAAAATGTCACCAGAGTGCTAAATACTTCTAAAGAGACTAGAGAAAATTGCAAGTTGTACTTTCATCAGACCTACTTTATAAGTCTAGAATTGTCTGATCTTGGGTCTGAGAGAACACCACTTCTAGTCTATTGCCTGGGTGCTACCTTGGCAGAACTCTTTCAACTTTCTTTTTATCTTCTTGGTGATTAGTCTCTAAGGGCTATGTCTTACTTGTTCTTTTATCCTCAGTCCTCTGCCCCATTCCAGGCACATAAAAGATCCTCAGTAATTGTTGGGGTTCTCTATATGCCTTGGCTCCTGCAGCTCTTCTTCTAACTTAACCATTTGGCAAATTCAAATTTAATCCCTTCTGACCTCACACCGGGTTATTTTATCTCTTCCAATTTTTTACCCTGCCAGATCAGTCTTTGTAAAATCCCACTTTTCTCAAATTGTTTCCTTGTTCAAGGATGGATGGGTTTTCCCTGTTGCCTGTGATGTCAAATCTGTACTTTTCTTCCTGGCTTTGAAGGCCCTCCTCTTGTCTCCATCAATATCTATCATTATCCTCAAAACAAATCCTGAACTCAAGTAAGTTCAATCTTCTTGTTTCTTGTCTGTAATTAAAATGAGCCTCTGAGGAGTATGTGGGCTGCTACTTTGATTGCTACTAGTGGTATTTACTTTTATTTATCAACCAGCCCCCATATTTTCCAATATACCCTCTTTCATTCATTTAGTCAGTCAATCAGCACACATTTATGACTATCTACCATGGAAAAAATATCAGAAAAAAGTTATTCCTGCTTTTAAGGGTCTCACCCTACTCCAGCAGACTCAGCCTTGTGCTCAGGACAATGTTTTGCACATTTCTATTCAATTGAATAATGGTTATGGCTCCTCTACTGATTGATCTTAGGTTGCACTTTTCTCTGCCTCAAATTCTTTATCTATAAAATGGGAATAACAATAGTACTCTATTTATTTATCTGTTATCTATCCATATGTATGTATGTAAAATACCTAGTGCCTGGTTTATTATAAGAATTCATTATACTGTGGCTATTCGTGTTACTTAGACTCTATAACATATAACACACACTAAAAATGTAGATAGTCTCTCAATGTCTTATAATAGTTTCATATGTTAGCTTTCTCTCTCAACAGGGCTGGAAGCTTTGGGTGGACCAGAACCTTGATCTTACTCTGATTAGCCATCAGAGTGCCTTATGCAAGGCTCAAAATCGGATCTCAGAAGGGTCTTGTTGACCAAGTGTGAGTTCACACAAAGACTTCCACATCTATCACCATGGTCAGCTTTAAAAGAATCCTGAGAAGTAGATTTAGTTGGTCTTAAGAGGCAGGCCAAATGGTGCAAGGAGGAGAACAAGTGGTTATGAAGAAGAGAAAAATAGAGTCTTTTATGGATAGCCAAGTTCCCATTAAAGAAAGTATTCAGTAAGAAATGAATCCTGAAGTTGGGGATAAAATGAATGTAGGGCATTTATTGGGTTGCTACTAGGGGCCAGATCCTGGGCTTGCTGCCTTCACAAGCATCTTCTCATTTAATCTTCATGGCAGTCCTGGGTGGTAGATATTGTTATCTACAGATTATGTACTTGATGTTCAGACTTGAAGTTTGCCTGGCTGAGCTCACACAGGTAGTAATTGATAGATTTTTCTGCTCTAATATAACATGTGTGATATTTGTGCTATGTGACAATTTGGAAGAGAGTCTGGCAAAACGTTTGCTGTTTAATTGAAATCAAGGGGGCCCAGACAGACCGTGTAACATGCTAACAGTCACCACACAGTTTTGTTTGTGTTTCTGATTAGTCCACACTTTGTTTTTCTTGAGGGCCTTAGTTTTATAGACCAGGAGGCGAGTAAATGGATTTGGACTTGAAGCATATTAAAAAGACAGCTATATTCTATTCTCTAGGCATCCTTTATATAGTCCAAAGGTATAAAGGATGATTTGAGAGACATCGGTTAAGATTTGAGAGACATGAATAGACATTCCTTCTCCTCCTCCTTTGTCAAGCATATCATGCTAGGTCATCTGGAATTTCGACATTACTTGTTTCTTTGGTAAAGATGTTAGAGACCCTTTTAAAACATAGACAGGTATTTAAGAAGGGGGACTACATGGAACAATTACCAACTATCAGTGTCTTAGATCAGTGAGCCAACCTATCAGTCAGGGCCTGGATGGAATGAAAAGGAAAGAGAGAATTTCCTTCCTTCCTTCCTTCCTTCCTTCCTTCCTTCCTTCCTTCCTTCCTTCCTTCCCTCCCTCCCTCTCTCCCTCCCTCCTTCTCTCTCTCTCTTTTTCTCTTTCTTCCTTTCTTTCAAAACAAATGAGAAAACATAGGCACCAGAGTGGGGCTCTTCCCCTGTGTAGCTAGGGAAAAGAGGTGGATGCCACACACAAAGAAGTGGGGATATAATTGAGGATGGGAAAGTGGCAAATATAAACTTTAAGTACTTTATGTCCTTTAACTTAACATGGACCCTGAAGGGGTATCAGGCATCATAAGTAGGCTTCTCTGTTTATTGGCTATGAATCACATGACTTTGTTGGAGGATTCTTTCCCATAGGACCAGTTTTCGGGAAGGCTGTACTACTCTGCATTTGCATCAGGGTGAGAACGAGTCTGGAACAGCCTGCTGTGTTTGTCCTCTGGAGATGAGGCTCATTAACTGTCACAGTAAAGGGCTTCTGGAGTGGCTCTCTTGTAGGTCAGAAGGTCCTTCTGGGCCCAAGAGCTACTTATGGAGAGGAGGAAGATGAGAACACCGAGTACACTATAATATTCTCTCGGTGATACTTTTTCTTCTCCTCTACCAGAAATTCACTTTCCATCACACTTTGGGGTTAAGACAACAATTAAACCAAGTATGACATCATTAAATAAAATGAGGCAACTTTGATTTCCAATCTCTCAAAACCTGTGTGGGAGGGAGTGGAAGGATAAAAGAACATAAAAGAAATCCTTGGAACCTACTAGTTGTAGGTCTGTTTATCTGGGGCATGGTAATGTGTACAACTATCTTGCTTGATTGCCCAGATTATGGGGCAGGAGTGCAGGGAATAAAATAAACATGCTATATCCTTCATACCTCACAGCCAATTATTTGGGAATCTGACCCCATTATGACTTGGAGCTGAACAAAACTGAATTATTGTATAAAAATCCTTTGCAACTGAATTGTGCACTATGTAAATCTTGCTCATCCTTTCTTCTAGAGATGGGGGCAGAATGACTATAATACTGCTCTTTTCAAATCTTAGGCATCAATTTAAATGTGCATTTTACATGTAGGTGTCAGGGTTTTCTACTAAATTATGCCACATAGGCTCTAGAGAGGATGGAGGTAGCCCTGTTGAACTGGATGAAAGCCAAAGGTCAGAGCACATGGCTACTCCAAAAAATTAAACAGATTAAAAATGGTTGGCAGGAGATTATTGTAAGAGAATTAGTTTTTATTAGGAAAAATACTTTTTAGTATGCATGAGTTTACTGTGCATTCAATTTTATTCCTCTTTGTATTTAACTCATATAGTAATGGGAGCTTCTTTGTTTTATGCATGGATTCACTTGCAAAAATAATGTCATTGCTTCATGAGAGTAAAATGAGACCCAGTACAGTTTCTTTGGAAATTTTTAAAGAGGGAAGACTGACTCACCTTTGGAGCAGAATTAGAAGACAACAGGCACAGAGTAAAGTACAGGTCATCCTTACCAAGAGAAGGGTCAGAAGGAAAAGAAGTATTTTGAAATTTCTCTTAAAGTTTGCTACATTTCCTTTTCATGATATCAACCAAGATATTTTGTTTGTTTGTTTGTACTTATAATTATTAATACTTAAAAGTTTTACAAGGTCTTTGGAGGCTTAGATACATGGTTTTCTCAGGTGAAACTATTAAATTGTGGAGTAGGCTTTTTTTGGTGTATGTACACAAATTAGAAGCCAGGTTTCAAAGCGTAGATTTCAGCTCAAATACAGTTTACAAGGATCACAATCCAGGCTCTTTTTTGTGTCAGGGAAAAACAAAAGAAAGCTCTAAAAATGATCTAATCTTCTTTGGGGATAGAAATGTAGAAATGCTTTCTATCTACAGAATCCAATACTGTTGTGTCCACTAGTTACTAGAGCCAAGGAGTACTTGAAATATGTCTGTTTTAACTAAAGAACAAAACTTTTAAGTTTAATTTAAATTAATTTAAATGTAAATAGCTACATTTGGCTACTAGCAATCACATTAGACAGTATAACTCTTGAATCAGGGAAATAGCATTGAATCATAGTTTCATTACCAGCTAGCTTTATAACCTTAAACAAATTACTTTCCCTCTCTGTGCTTTAGTTTAGTAGACTTTTGTTAAATCCCAAATTCTTAACCTAAATTTTAAAGAATCCTATGATCCAGCATTTTCAGCCTTATCACTGACTACTCTCCTATACATTCCCTAATTCCACACAAATTTGACTGCTTTTTGGAAATGGTTCATATTATAAAACTATATTAATAAAGGCTCTCTGTTATAAGTTAAAGAAAAGCCAATTCTAATTTACTTAAGATAAAAAGGAAGTTTTCTATGGTATCAGGCATGACTGGATCCATGGAGCTATTTTATTCCATCTCTTCTCTCTGATTTCCTTTGTGTGGCCATTATCTTCCATGAAAGATAAAATATAGTTATCAGAAGTTGCACACGTATCTCCCAGCCTAGCAACACTGATGAGAAAACGAATAGCTATTAGATACTTTCTTGATAGCTTCTGCAGAGGTCTTAGATATAATCCCTTTTTGGGGTCCTAAGTTCCTTGCTCACTTCTGAATCAAGAAAACGAGCTGGAGGGGGATCTACCGATTGACCAAGCCTTGTTCCCATATCAGTCCTACAAAATTACATGGATTGGGAAGAGTGAAAGTTTTTTCCACAAAGAAAAGTTAAAATCAAATGCAGACAAAAACCAATAAATAACAGATATGCCTTTGTTACTTCCTCCCATCCTTCATTATCTGAAATCTACTGGTAGTTTAAAACTAGTAAGTATAGTTAGCTGTCTACATGATTTCAATTTGGGCTTCTCTCTTGTAGGAAAGAATTCTAAGAAGCAGCTGCTTCACCAAAGACTAAATTTATCAGGACCACTTCCTCCATCCTCCCTCTAAGAGGAGCTATGTGACGCATTTTTCACAGTGGGATGTGAGTGGAAGTCTGTCCTATGACCTCCTCCCATGTACTCTTTCCCTATATGCTGGCTGGACGTGGATGCTCAGAGCCTTCCTAGAAGCCATGTACTGGTGATGGTGAAGCCTCCATTGACCCAGATTCTTGAGATCATGTAGAGCAGAGTCTAATCAATCCCTTTTTTCCTTCTTCCCCCATCTGATTGGTTTTTCACATGAATGAGATGTCACATTTACTTGGTATAATACCTAGTTCTACCTTTATACAAAGGCTCTTTGTGAATTCCTGTACCTTCTTATCATTATTTTGTGTTCTGTTGCTTAGCTCCATGACATCATCTTCTTAATTTCCATATTTATCCTCAAAATTGTCTCTCTTCTTCCCTTGACTGTCTTAGCTTTTGGTACATTTTTACACTTGCCACATTGGCGTATGTTATTTATGTGTGCACTCATTTCATTCATTGTGTTTGCTTTCTTTAAAAAGGAAGTTAGAACCCAGAGTAGTTAAACCGTAAAAAGTAGTGGGGGATAAATTCTACTTTTTCCTGGTGTTTTCTTTCTCCACCTTTGTGTTACTAATATTCACCTATTTGACCCACACTTCACCTATACAGTTAAGCTGCTATGTGGATGTTTTTTGCATAAAAGGATGAAAGAAATTATTTATCTTCCATATTTTGTCTACTTCGCCTGAGACCCTGAGATACTATGATTTAGTTCGGTTAGTGTCTAGAACAACCCTAGAACAACCCCTAAGAAAATAACTTAAAAATACCTAAAATTCTAACAGAAGAAATGTAATGGTATACTAAAAATATTTAACACAGAAGGCAGAAAGTAAAGGAACAGGAACAAAAAAGGATGAAGGATATTGGACACAAGTACATTCAACTCTATTGACAGTTATAGCAAAGTTTAAAGATATGAAATCTAAGAGCAAATACAGCTATTACATTAAGTGGAAAAACAAACAAATCCAACCATAGCAATAATTCCATTAAATGTGAATGGAGAAAAAAATGAGAGGCAAACATGATTAGTTGGATACAATAGCAAGACTCAACCATATGACGTCTTTGAGAAATATACTTTAGATCCAAGACTCGAAGAGGTTAAAAGCAGAATAATGGAAAGTTACACCATGAAAATAGTAACCATGAGAGAGCCAGAAGGCTATGTTCACATGGACAGTTTCTTAAATGATCCTGGTGTGCAGCCAGAAAAGAGCTCTTTACTTTACCTACAAAGAGACTACAGAGCATCAGGAAGTCTTCTGAGCTTACCCTGGAGAGATAGGCTGATGTCAATCAGGGAAGGAAGGTGAGTTGAGGGCCCTTTTACCTAGAGGAAGGATTTGGTGCATCAGCCTTAGGTTCTCAGGGAACTGCAGTTTAGCATTGTTGCAAGGTGAAACGAGAGATGAGGACTGGTGGGAAGCGAAGCAGGTGCAGACTTGACAGGAGCCTGAAGTTAATTACTTTATATGTCATACACATAAACCCCAAAATATTTTATGTTAACTTTTTAGTTTGTGAGTATAATGATTATGAAACATGAAGAGATGGGGGGAGAAAAATGGATATACAACATATAGCACTAGAAGGATAAGCAGGGAGAAAGGAGGAGGAAACCAGTGGGTCTGTTGCCTTAGGTCTAGGGGTCTCAGGTTTTGTATGTGTGATACTTTGCTGGTCCACTAAAAAATATAGGTAGCTTAATCTGACTTACCATGCTTTATATAAACAATGACATACTTGCTATTTTTTCCCATAACATAACTAGTGTATTGCATGTTAATTTCATGTATGTCCACTTCAAATCCAAGACCTCAGGAATCCTTTCGAACTCTTGGGGTGGGGTATGAAACTTTACAATACAACTTCTTTCATATGCTTTGTCTGTAGTGCTTGTTCTTAAACCTTTGTATTTAAAATGCAGAGAATATGGTCCCATATCCATGATTAGTATCTCTGAGCTGGGGTTCAAAATTCTGCATTTTAACAAATTCCTACGGTGACACTGATTTAGGAATCTGTTGGATCCTGCTTTGAGAATAATATAGCTTTCAAACTTTCATCCTTGGCCTTTTCCCTGTGTATAATATGATAGTCTCTTTATATATGGAGAAAACTCTTCTTTATAATCATGACTCTGTTCTGAAATTCAATGACCTAAAATTGTCGGAAGGAAAGGCATGCAAAAAGTAATTTAAATGTCAGCAGATCAACACAATTTTCAGTGTGCTTAAATATTGGAAATGTTATCAAACAGAAATAAATGTTAGGCAACAAAATACAAATCAGTTACTTGAGGAGCTGCCAAAACTATTTTCAGAGGTAAGAGTCGGATGACGCTATTCAATGCCAAATTCAATTTCCTCAGCCTGTGAGGAAATCTCAATCTCATCAGCTCCACGATGCTGTAGAAAGGACAGGGGCTTTGAAATCTGACTCAAATTTGAATCCCAGACCAATTTTTCACAAGTGTGTCTCCTTGCATAAGGGTGCTAGTTGGCCTTTTTGAGTTCTGTGTGTCTCATGTCTAATAGATGGGTAAAAATATAACCACTTGGGTGTAGAGGAGATTAAATAAGAAAATGCACAGAGAGTACTCGATACAAGGATGTCCTTGATGGACACTGGCTTCCTTTATACATATCCATTAACTACCCATATATAAAACTAAACTCGTAGCCAGTAATGGAAAGGGCACATTCTAACAGCCTGGAGAATTTAATAGAGGGTAAAATAACATTGTCAGTGTAAAGATGCAGGACCAGACACTCACACCCTTTATCTGTTTCTCAGGGAATCAATTCTTCCTCAGTAATCAAGGAAGAAGATAACACCCAGGCTCTCCTGGCCCATTTGGAGTGATGGTGGCAAGGGACATTCCCGTCTGTATCAGAGGCTTTTTAATCTTGTGGGCTGATGCAGGCATCTTCCCTTGAATCTCCCTGGCCTAGCCACAGGCCTGTATCCCTCTTGTCATCTACACTTCTGTCTCTCAAGACCCCTGGCAAATTCTGTTCAGAAAGACTTTAATTACCCCGTTCAAGTACATAGGAGAATTGACAAAAGGTAATGAATCATGAGGCTGACATTTTAAACGTGGGCTTGGTAGACATTCTAATAAATTTTCTCCCAGTAATAATTTTTGGCTTACCCTATTTCTGAAAAGATTCAAGCTGCACAAGAAAACGCAACAGAGCTGAAAAGGTAATTATTTAGGTGTTCACTCAGAGAATGAGGTTTAGATTGCATTTAAGTTTGGGAAAGAAAAGAGTTGATCACCCTGTTTAGAGGAGAGAGTTCTATACCTCTGAATAAATTTAGACTGGAAGGCAAAACTGAGCATTTTCTTTGCCAAACAAAGCAAAGTAACTAACATGGTTGTGGCTTTCAGGTAGCTCCAGGGGTGCAGGAAGAGGATGACTCATAAGATGAAATAGACTGACAGAGGATGCCATTAATTCACTTTGATTCCCACCAACATTACGTTTTTTCCTTTTGAAATTGATGTAAAATATGACTTTATGACTGATTTTTACATCACACAAACCTAAGAGTTCAATGTCCTTCATTATAAAGAAAAAAGCCATTATGAACAGTCTGTTTTAATAGCAAAAACCGACTAGGAAATATTTGCTATTTTATAGGTCTAAAGATTTAACCCAGAAGTACAGCCCCAAATTGTTTTCTGTAAGAAACATTAAAAAATTAAACAGGTTTATAGACTATCTTTTCTTCTTTTCATTTATTCCTTGATTCTGAAAAATGGAGATGACTTTAGTCAAATGATTTTAGAAAAACTCTTGTAATTAAGACTATATAACCAATCATGCCATGCTAGATAGACAATTAATGCTTTTAGAACATTTTAATTTTAAGATTCTACTTAGAGTGTGTTATGTCTTTAATACGTGATTGTATGAGTGCATGCTCTTTTCGGGGGCAGGAATGTATTTGCATAAATCTATCTGTGTTTTGGGTCAACATAAATTTCTGTGATAAGAAGTTCCAATTCCTTGTAATTAAGTATCTTTCAAATGTGGTTTTGGTTGAAATGATACTATTCAGGAAATTTCCATTTTAATATAAACTAGCATGAACTTATAAGAAGCCTCTGTATATAGATGTGGTGTTTAAAATCCCTGAAGACAGTAAGGACAAGTTGATAAGAATATCTTTTTCATTTTAGTAGAAAAGTTGTAGAAGACAATTAAAGCTGAACAGATCTGGTAGCTTATAATTAACTTTATTTTTCTTGAAACAACTCTGATGACTTATCAATCAGAAGACTCTCTCTTTCTTTGGTACTGGGGATTAAAACCAGGGGCATTCTACCTCCAAGATATAACCCTGTCCCTTTTTATTTTGAAGTAATCATCATCATATTGCTAAGTCACTGAGAGTATGGCTAAGTTGCTGAGGCTGGCCTCTAACTAGTGATCCTCCTGTCTCAGCATCCCATGTACTGGGATTATAGGCATGTGCCACCATACCTGGCTCAGATTAGACCTTTTCAAGACAATATAGCAATAGTCTTATCAAGAAAGATCAGAACAGACTGGAGGGGTGGGGGGAGCACAAACAGCAATGGAGAAAACATAAGTATGTGTATCTTATGGAAGCATCTTGAAGCTGTTTTACTTTGCTTTGTTTTTTTTTTTAGAGGTACTGAGTCCAGATACTTGCTTTAGTTATGTACGTACTATATTAACATATACATTTTTAATTAATTAATTTATTAATTAATTTATTTTTTTGGTTCTGGGGATTGAACTCAGGGGCATTCTACCTCCGAGCCATACCCCCAGCCCTATTTTTTATTCTTTCTTTTGAAACCAGGTCTCACTAAGTTGCGGAATGCCTCACTAGGTAGCTGAGGCTGGCCACGAACCCAGATCCTCCGGTCTCAGCCTCCCGAATCCTGGGATTACAAGCGTGCGCCACCATGCCCGGCTTACATTTTATATTTAAATAAAGGAAATTTCCATTTCACTCTAAGAAATTGTGTATGGACTCCTCTTTCTGCCCCCAGAATGGAGAATATTCTATTTCCTTTCTAAGAAACAGAGCAGCAGGAGTAGGAACAGCTTTCATAGTTCTGTCTCTAAGAAGTTTGAAGTTGCCAACTTTGCCATTTTTTAGTATTCTGCCCGAGTTAAGTGTACTATAGATGATTCTGAAGATGCTGAATCATAAATAATAGACACAGTTACACAAAGCCGTTGGAGATTTTATAAAAATTGCCAGTTTGAGTTTCAATAAGCCACCAGGTCGGAAGCAAGTCCCCACTGCTTCATTCTCTGAGGCAGGCAATTGTCTGCAGCCTCATGTGAACTCCAAAGACCGTGTAAAATGTGTTCTTTCTCCATCTTCATAACTGAGACCTTAGCACGAAACACAGGGAGAAAACTTTTCCTCTATATTCATAATTAAGACAAAAATCCCACTGGCTTTTTCTTAGGTTTAGAAAAACACATTTGCCAATTTTTGTAAAAAAAAGTAATATCATAGATACATAACTTTAAAATTAAGGAGGAGAATATCCCTTTCACCAAAATGATTTTATATACCATTTCCATGTGGAAATACCTCCTCTAGGGTAGGCAAATCATTTAAACTATTGCAAGGTAGGCTTTAAAATACTGAACCTTTTTGTGGAATCTATAGAAAGTTAATATAAACAGATCTTCTATTTGTTTCAGAAAGGGGGAATCAGGGGTCCCTTTTGAATTCCTTCCTTCTGCTAACCCCCCCCCCATTTACTTAAAACTTAAATGACAAATTATGCCATCATAAGTATTATAGAATTTTTCTGTAAAACAAAGAGTTTCCTAGTTGCCAATTAGAGTTCTTAATGCAGAATAATACTTAAATTAGAAAAATAAAGGTAAAGAACAGAGGCACCTTCTATACTCAAGGACTGAGGAGCTCTAAGCATTCTAAGTATATTTTGATCATATTTATTAAGGATCAGAAGGCTTTTGAGAGCCAGTTTTAAAAAACCCTCTAAGATCTAAAATAACCACTGAAGACCTTTTCATTTTGAAAGAATAAACAGGATTACGAGAATAGGTAACTTTTTCCTTGAGGAGCTATAAATGCAAGTCATTAGTAAAGTTCATCCACAAGTTGGAATTCATTTCTTATAAGGTCTGTTGGATAATTATTCTTTCTAAGCCTGACAACAAAAACTGAACAGATGTTTAGGTAGATAGCAAGTGGGATGGATAAGATATAATGAATCTGTTCTTTTCATTGTTTTTAATAAAAAAGAAATATCTGATGGTAAGATCTCTTCAAGGTTCTTAATAGGAATATGTTCCCTAGATTAAAGGAGAGAAAAAACGGTGGTATAGAACTTGATGTGATACCAGGATAATGAAAAATGTATCACTTAACAAGGTTTGCATTATTCAGAGTTATGCCTGTGCAAGTGTGTGCTCTAATCCCTAGCCAATACGTTGCTTGGTAACCAGTTACCTGCACACCTGCTCCATAGCTATAAGAGACAGTACATGTATGGTTATTGGCTGTATTTAGTACTGAAGAAAGAGATAAAAATTCAACAAATATTAATATTTTATATAATAATATATCTTTTATCTTCTTATTGGACTCAATATTTAGCCAGAGATTTTTTTTTTTTAATCAGAAGAGTAACTGCTTCCCATCACACTACTGCCTCCCCAGTAGCATGAGAAAGGACTTAAATTCCTTTCAGAGCATCTGTAATCAACTCTGTTTGCTGCAGACAACAGATGCTACCATTAGGAGGGATTTTGTACTTAGGTAAGAGGGAAGGCTGAATGGAGAATTTCAGTTTATAAAAGATTCCAACTGTGGAGGCAGAATCATTCTAGAATCGCTCTGACCTGAAGAGTCTGTCTACACAAAGGCTTGATGAACACAGCCCTAGAAATATCAGTCATCATGATTAGGCTGTGGTGTCGTTGGATTGTTCCTGATTATTTCCCTCTCGAGTTACAGTAAAGAACAGTTCTACCATTGATTGTGTGGCAGTGACCCTGTGGGGAAGCTCTCAGAGGCAAGCTTTGGGACCAACACATGGAACTTATGTGTTTTTTTTTTTTTTTTTTTTTTTTTCTCTATTAGACGGTTGATTGCACACTAGGCATTTGAGTCTCAGGACTGCTACAAAGGATGTCCCCAGGGCCTCAAAGTCATTTCCTCTAGCTGTTGGTAGGATCACAATATATATATTTTAAAATTTGGAAGGTACCTTTAAAGGTCATTTAGTTCATTGGTTCTTAGCCCTGCCTATACATTAGCATCATGTGTGTGAGGGTGGGGGGCCTTTTTCATTGAAGAGATCCAGATCTCCAGAAAGTTCTGATCCTCTAGGGTGAGATTCAGGCTAAAAGCATAAGTGATAGAATAAGGCCAGGTATGCCATTCTAACAGATGGCCCTTCACTAAATAGAAGCATCAGGAATGAAGAAGTCACTCTCCTTTTCTATTAGTTACCACCTTCTTGTCTACATACTGGCTGTAATCATTTGATTCACTGGACTGGGGCTCTGCATGTTGGGGGGACAAGAAGTATGGGATCAGGGTGTCCTAACCTCACTGCTCCCATTACTTCTTTGGAGATCATTTTGGAGCTACAGGTGTGCAGAGAAGATTTTTCTGAGAATGTTAGAAAATGAACCAAATGAGTCTCTTAGCTTAAGGTCACTTGCTTCCCAAGGCCAGCTATATTGTTTGCCCTTGCTCTCTTTTCTATTACATATGATGCTCATGCCCTACCATAGAGTTAAATGCCAGCATTATACTTCAAAACCCAAACTCCAACACAGTGAAGATGTGTCCAACTGTATATCAATCCCCCATAAATTTTCTAGGGAGAAATTAAAATCTACATACAATAAAATCCAGAAGAATTCAGATCCCAAACTGGATTTTCTTGCTATGATGACTGAGAAGGCCAAGGAAATTAAAATAAACAATCTATCCGCCTCAATTTGTTATTTTGATCAGTCCTAGTAGGAAGTGTTCTTAATTCTAGATAGATTTGGCGATTTTCCAAGAACTGTAGCTCAGGCAGAAGGTAGACAGAATTAGGAAATTCTCCTGTCCCTTGAAAGTTGTCTCAATAGAATGCCAAGTCCCCATGAGTATCTGTTGTAAAGAATCTAAGGAGTTAAAAGGACATTTGAAAACATTGGTTAGAAAATAAGCTAACCTCGGCCTTTGGGCTGTTGTTCTCTGTCCCTGGCAAAATTGCATTCCCAGAATAGAGTACTTGGAGTTTTCATAGGCTACAGCACAAACACAGTGGTAGGGGGGAAGCCCAAAAGAGAAAGTTTGACTTTACCAGAAAGCTAGCCTGAATTGTCTAAAACATACAACTTTTGACCTTAAACACAGTTGCACTGGGAAAAATATCTTTGCCACAGGTTAGGTACTGGGAACTTAGCATACCTGGGGGAAAACATCACCTACACAACTGTCTTATTCCTTTGACATACTACTTTTGAGGCATTAGTGACCTCCAACAATAAGAATTTCCAGTGGAAAGAACTGTTATCATTGTAACACACACACACACACACACATACACACACACACACACACACACACCACATACATATACATGTGTGTGTGTATATATATTTATCCCATGCATTTGAATCCCACTTATATATTTTTTTCTTTTTGTACTGCCTATCTATAAGGTGTTAACAATTTAAACCCAGACCCTCATGGGGTCTGCTCTATATGTGGAGTTCAAGTGCTTTGCAGTTAAAAGGGATAATTTTTTTTAGCCATCCTGCCTTCTGCAACTCTCCTCCATCACCTATCCCCTCCTTTGTTGAAGTTAGATCCCTTAGTAGGGGTCTGTACATGTTTGTGAACAGAGCTATTACATGCCAAGATCAACCAAGGGGAAAACTACACATGGCCTCTTGTCCAGGGCCAACAGTTAAAAGTCAACTGCATAGCTTTCAAAGCTGGCCACATGGGCCCTCTAAGCTGCTGTACACCACCACATGACCCCAAACCATGGGCACCACCCAAGCAAGACCTCTGACTTATGTACCCTTATGTGCAACCATTTTCTCAATTTTCGTAGTCACGCACCAGTTGTTGGGGGCTGTTGAGGTTATTTTCTAAAACTGTTAGTTTCCTTTCTCCATGGAACTACAGAGTAGGAAGCATGCCTCCTAAGAGAGAAAAAACAATGACTTTTTCACTATCAAATTTACTATCAGATGACATGCTATAGTTCAAAGCGAGTGGAAGTGAAAGGGCAGAAAGAGGCCAGGAGATTTATGGTAATTGTTGTCTACTTTTTAAGGAAAATATCAGCAGTGAGAAAGATGTTCCCTTCCTAATACTTGGCTCCTTTTGCTCTTCTGCACCTGTCCTGCACCCAGTAGCCATGAGTATTGCCCAATCTTCTCTTGCTTCACCTCCTAAATATCTTAAGTGTCTGCCTCTTCCACTTTCTGTCCACTACTACTGCCCAATAAAGCCTTTGCTTTCTCCTTTCCTAAAAAAAAATGCATTCCCTTAGTTACAAGGATGCTGGCCTTTGTGCCATGCATCCTCCTACCAACCCCCCTACAGACATGCAAAACTGAAAAATATATCTTCCACATCACCAGAGCCATCATTTTACTTTCCATACCCAATAATGTCCCTCCCATGCCTAGTATCCACTAGTGGCTTCCCATTTCCTGAAAGATACTTGCTCATTTCCTATGTTTACTATACACAATCCTTCATACTTTGAAAGATGGTTAAGCTTATGTACTCCAGAGAGAATGCTGGTTTGGAAGCTATTGACTAGCTGTCAGATCTTGAGCTAGTAACTTAACCTCTTTGAAACTCCCTTTCCTCATCTGTGAAATTGGGATAACAATAGTACTCACTTCAAAGGGAAGTTGGAGGGATCAAATAAAATAATTCATATAAAATAACAATCTCTGTGCCTAGTATACAATAAGTGCTCAATAATTAATCATTATTTGTTTTTGGTCCTTGCTTACTTATCCAGTTACATGTCTTGCTGATACTCTTTGCTGTGGGGTCTGTTTTTAGGTCTTTCTCTTCTCTGGTACATTTTTCTTTTTTTTGGTATTTGTATGTCTCACTCATAGTGGTCCTTCTGTTGGGATGTGCTTATCATTGCTGCCTGGCGAAATCTTATTCATCCTTCAATACTTGGTTGAACTGCTTTGTCCTTTGTGGACATATTTAAGTGTTTCTTCTCTTGGGTTCCCACTTCCTATAGTATATGACATTAATAAAGGAAATAACTTTATTCTCCTAAGTGTGTCTTCTTCTTGAGGCTGGGAACTGTCTTTTTATCTTTATTTCCTAGTGCCTAACAGTCAGAGTAACAAAGAAATTACTCAGAGATGTTTATTGAATGAATAACCCTGCAAAGGAGAAGGCTTTTTCTAGGGGAAATTTTTCAGGTTTTTAAATCTGTGCATGTGTGGTATTTTATGCAGCACCAGCCCTTCAGCCTATTGTCTGATGCAATCCCATGGAAACTTTAAATGAAGAAAAGACTTTTATAATATAGTTAATTGCTATTTTCACTTCACACTACTTTTTAAAGTCTAAATTCAGAACTAATAAGGGAAAATTTTACCTGTACTAATAGATTGTGGGTGTAGGAAGAAGGGAAGGATAATTCACATCTAACCTTTTAGTCACTTTCTTTGTTGAAATAACTTTTCTGAAACTAATGATACTGTTGATGAAATCACTTTTAAAGAAATTGCATTGCTGCCCTAAGTAAGTTAGTTAGTCTCAAGGAAAAAAATTCTTGGATACTGATCATTCAATTTTTTTTAAAGGTCAGTTGGTTTATTTTCATGTATTTAGCAACAGTTTACACAGTCATCTTTCAGAGCTGTCATTGTATTAATTGTCATGGCTTTAGTAATTGCGAATTTTATATTTCCTTGGGAAGCAATTAATACATTTAGGAAACTCTCCTGGGTTTCATAAATGCCTCCAATTAAAATGTATTGATTTGACTGTGGTTTCAACTTGGTATTCATTTACAAAGACCGACAAGCAATTGGTGTGACTTTGTCTAACCTGAATGCAAGCAAAAATGGGACAACTGGAGATCTCTCTTTTCCCCTTAGAACTTAATTAGTTCTATAGGCATTATTAGCCTGTAAGCACCCAGAGGACAAGAATAATGTCTTATTCATTATTATATCTCACCCAGGGTCTAGTTGAGTCCCTGCATATTTAAAGGACAGGAATTGGTGTCTCCAGCAGGAAATTGGCACATAGGGAGGATCTTTGCTACTGGCTAGTGTGGGGCCCAGAAGAATCAGTACAGGACTTGGGGCAGGAGCTTAGGGAGCTTGGGAAATCAGGCAAATGCAACCTCTTAGAGGCATCCGAGAGTAAGTGGGAGTGGCAGCATAGCCCAGGAGCCCTTCCTAAGAAGCCTGGGCACAAGGACAATCCTCAGGAGACTTGTGGCTCTGGTGTAATTCCTTTAATATACCTGAGGTTGGATATATGTTTGCAGAAATGTGAGAAAAGCTCTGCTCTCTGGGGATAGGAGTGCTGGTGAAGGATATTTGTGATATTTTCTCACTCTGGTGTGTGCATGGTGTGTGCTTGTAGGTGTGTTTGTGTGTACATGGCTGCTTAATAAAAATTGGCACACTATTGAGGAAAGAGTTGGATTTCTTTCAGAGGCCAGGTCTTTGGTGTAAGGATCAATAGATGTTTTGAGATTTTAATCCTGATTGCCACTTTTTCCTTAAAGAGCACAAAATACAGAGTAGGTAGGAAAAAAAAATCTTGGATTTTCTTTTCTTATTTTGTTATAAGTCTCTGCTTAAGGAGTCTTCTAGCCTAACCTTATTTCAGAGCTGAAGTGTATGAGGATGTCCTGTTGAATGACTTGTTCAGTTAGAGGCAGAGATGAGGCTAGTCATAGTCATATCCTTTAGTCTAAGAATTAGTCACTCAACACAGGTTTATTGAGTGCCAACCCCATGCCATGTCCTCATGCACATGTTAATGAACTCATTTTTTTCTTGTTAATCTGTCCTTTTAACAGGGACCCCAGTGAAGAACTTGGAAGGGAAGAGGTAAAATTATATTTCCTGTTCCCTGTGCTATTTGACTGTAAGTATGTGGGCCTTGTTGCTCTGTGGCCAGCCCTGCTGCTCTGCGAGAGGCTGGCCAGTGCAGTGGTTAAGGGAAGGACCCTAGGACCCTATGCTCTGCTGATGGATCAAACCCCAGCCTGTGCTCACCTGGGCCAGTTTCTTAGCCTCTGTGCCTTGGCTTTCACATCTTCAGAATGCGGCTGGTAAAAATAGCACAGGGAACAGGAAATATAATTTTACCTCTTCCCTTCTAAGTTCTTCACTGGGGTCCCTGTTAAAAGGACAGATTAACAAGAAAAAAATGAGTTCATTAACATGTGCATTGTATGTGTAACACATGGTTGTACTAAGAAATGAATAACTCAGAGGTGGT
The DNA here is from genome assembly GCA_004027655.1 of Graphiurus murinus. Classification (NCBI taxonomy): domain Eukaryota; kingdom Metazoa; phylum Chordata; class Mammalia; order Rodentia; family Gliridae; genus Graphiurus; species Graphiurus murinus. The sequence goes on from PVLC010000007.1 coordinate 420,901, forward strand.
TTGGAACTCTAGATTATGTAACATCTTCAACACAGAACTGTACATTTTAGAGAAGTGATAAGAGAAAAGAAAAGGAATATGAGCTTCTAAGGGGGTAAAATTCTGGACAGGCAAATATATGAGAAACAAATGGTAGATAAAAGCTTGTGAGTGGGATTTGTCATGTAGCTTCCTTTGGTGTCACCCCCAGGCTGAGAAGCCATCTCCATCTGGGGATTAGCTTTTGTCCTTCCTGACAGAGATGAAGGGAGAGACACCTCATTCCCTGCTTTTGGGCGAATGTGGAATGGCAGAGAATTTTCCTTATATCTGTTTCTGCTCAACTGTCCTCTGCTCAAAGTGGCTCACTGTGGGGAGGCATATTCTTTTATCCTTCAAGTTCCTACCTGTGACAAATATGTAAACTAACAGGTGCAGATTGCTTAGACAGTTTCTGATGCACTATATAAGCCATTATTATTGCTACCTTTCATGCCCACGGAACAGTCACATCAGAGATGACCGTGGGGCTGAGGGTGGGGCCTTTTCCCTGAGATTATTGCAGAACTCAGTGCAGGTTGGTGACCAGGGACCAGGGCTCTACTCCTGGGACTAGACTTCTTAGCAACCCTGACAGAGAAAGACTGAGGCAGTTTTAATTTGAACTAGAAAAATAAAGAAATGTGATGTTTCTCAAGTGTATCGTGATGCAAATTCTTCATGGTTATGTGTGCCCAGGGAACTATAAACAGCTATAAATGGCTGAAATATAGATTCAGAGGTGGGGATAGGTGGCAAATAATGGTGAAAAGGTGAGTAGAGATCAAATCAAGATAGGCCTGAAGTGTCCTTCTAATGACCTTGGCTGTTATTCTGTAGATGCTGGAGAGTCAGAGAAGGATTTTTAAGCAGAGGTAACATAATTTGATTTAGATCTTTAATAACTTTGTTGGCAGCAGGAGCATAGATATAACATCATCAGGACTGGAGAGAAGAAGCAATTAGCTCAAAGTCTGTAGCGATACTTATGAAAAGAAGATTAGGGCCCAGATTGACGATAGAGACAAGGAAAGGACAATGGATTTCAGACTAGGTAGAAAAGCCAGGCAGGTGGCACATGCTTATAATCCCTGTCATTGGGAGACCGAGACAGGAGAATTGTAGGCTCCAGGACAGCCGCAGTAACATGAGAGCAATCTGGAGAGAATCTATTTCAAAACCAAAAATAAAAAGGGCTGGGGATGTATCTCGGAGGTAGAATGCCCTTGGCTTGGGGATGACAGTGGGTTCAGTTTGACTCCTCTTAAGCTTGAGGTGCCTGTGTCCAAGTGGAGGTGTCAAATCTGAGCCGAGGTAGAGGTTTGGGAGTGGGCTAAGGTTGGACGTGGTTGGGGAGGCATTGCAATCACTACAGGCAAGATAGTAGAGCAAGAAAAGTCTGAGGTCAAAATCCTAGAAACATCCGGGGCTTTGGTGAGGACCACTGGGAAGAAAGGTCAGGCCCATAGAACAATAGTAGGGGGAGAGTTTCCAAGGAGGAACCAGGCAAGGATTTTCTAGGATGCCCCATGATTAAATTTAGAAATTTCAAAAATCAAGGACATTTGTTGGTACATTTCAAGTGGATTGGCAGCTTCCAGCAAGTCAAGAAAGCACAGGAAGCATGGTCACAGAGAAGATAAGAGCAGAGGACACTCAGAAGATGAAAAGGAAAGATGAGGATGATGGCTACAGGGGCCAGGCAGAGCCTCCGAAGAACCTCTTTCCGTCCTCCAGTTTGTAGGGTCTTATTTAAAAGGCCATGGAAAGATATCAGCAGAGAACATTTGAGGGCTCATATATTTTATACTTAGAAGGCAGGGAATTATTGTCTTGTGCTTTTTTAGAATTCTCTCTAAAGTAAGTCTTAAAAAGTTATCCATACAGCGATCTGAAAAATTCACGTCAGTGAGACGACATGACCGAGGTGTCAAGTAGAGGATCCCTACAGGTAATGGAAATTTTCATCTTGTTTCCTTTGAAGTTTGACCCTTTTATTTTCTATTCAATGTACCAAGCGGCTCTCTAGCACCTTCTTCTGATTGCGTGGCTGCGTGGACTTTGTCCCGTAAACTCTTTGGGAAACATTTGTTTAAATTTCATCTTAAAGTACACATTTTATCCCATGGCACAACTCAGAGATCTAAAGCCATCAGTCGAGTGCCGAACGGTGACAGAATCCATTTTTTTATGACTCAAGAAAGCACACACTTCATGGGAAAAAGGAGCTGAGCTTTTATTTTGGAGAAATAGTTGGCACGCTGTGGGAGGTATATTTGGGATAATTGTAAATATAGTTTTTCCTTGTGTGGATGAATCTTAGATGATTAGTTAGAAATATTCTGAAACCACATGATTACAGAGAGAAAACACTCCGATGCCTCATTGGACTCAGTGGTTTCTTTTATTAACTGTAATGTCTGCCGCTTCACAGCCCACGCTGCTGACTCTGGAGACAAAGTGGAAGGGCTTCCACAACAAGTGTCAGGCTAATTTTAGCCTCCAAATAATCAAATAACAATCAAACTCTATGGCAGCCTCAGTCATCTGGATATGTTACATAAACACAGTTTTCTTTTTGTTGGAATGAAATGCATTTGAGCTGTACCGTTTATTTAACAAATATTAATGAAGTGGCCTTTCTGTTCCAGGCATAGTGGGTGTTAGGCTCTGGGATTACGGTGGCAATGTGAATGGACAAGGTCCCTGCCCCAGTGTTGTTAATGATTTCATGTAAAATGCTAATGCTAAAACAATTATATGTAAGGAATGCAAGGGGGAAAACACAAGAAAAATAGAGTGATATTCGGTAGTCAGTGCTATGGACCTAAGTAGATCGACTCATTTTATCTGTTTACTTTCAGATGGTAGATGTGAGAACACTGACTCACCCTTCCTGATGTTTCCTCCATGGAGAGGGAAATTTGTTCCATGTTCTGCCTGGTCTTTACTACTCCCTCACTCTATCGTCCCACTGATGATGAGGAGGTTGACCTGATAGTGAGTTTGGGGGAGGTCCTGGGCACACCTGGCTTGGCCCCTTCCCCTTCCTGGTATGGATCTGCACTGTATCTAAGCCCAGTCTTCAGGAATGACTTCAAACTGCTAAAAAGTGGCCCCGTTCCCTTTGCCTCCCAAACCAGCTTTCAGTAATTTGTGTCAGATAGAAAAGATGGATTGATTCAGATAATGGGCCTTCTAATGATGATATCCAAGCAAAAAAGAGAAGCCAGAGAGGTGTTACCTGCTTGGGTTTTATTTTTTTGACCAAGGATTACCAAGAGTCATGTCCACTATGTGTTTCTCGATTGGGCTCTGGGGTGTTGACTATGTAAGCACTGGCCACAGATAGACTTCCAGGACTCAGATGGTGGCTTTATAGATGAAGAGGTATTAGGCTTTATTTCAAAAGAAGGAACCCATAATGTATAGAGAATATGCCATATTCTTGTTTCTCAGTAGAAAAATAAGTCATTGGTATTTTTTCAGACTCGAAGGTCAAGAAAGCAACTTAAGAGACCTGCATCTAGAATGCTCTATCCCTAGGAACCAGGTTTTCTCAGGAAGTCAGGCAGGCCCTAGAGTGGTCTGAAAGGCATATTTCAGTCTTGCTAGCAAAATAGAGCAATGGAGGAATGATAGCCAAGAAAGACAGACTGATTAACTAGAGGAAAAGAGAGCTCCCGTAAATGGAAAGCTGAGATATTCATGGATAGGGGACATGGATATGTGGGAGAGCAATACTATATGCAAGGCAAGGAATAGGCAGATATGGAGTTAGAACAAATTTCATTCCAATCTGTCTGTTCCTCAAGAAAGTACTAGAAAACCAAGACATTCATTTAGTTACCATTCCTCAAACATTTTGGTGCTTCCTAGCACTGGTCTTGGATAAATAGAAATGTATTGTGAACAGAAAAGATTAAACATATTCAATCTCTGTGGATTTTACATTGTAGTAGAATTTTTACATTTGAAGGCAGGGTCAATAGGATGCTTTGACAGATAGTTTGGAAAGTATTGCAGGAAAGTGGATAGAACTTGAGAATATTATGCTAAGTGAGATTAGCTAGTCTCAGAAAGCAAGTAGTTGTATGTTTTCTCTCATATGTGGAAGCCAGAGACAAATTGAGTAAGAAAAGAGACCTCAGGTAAAGGATTAGAGACTCTAGTGAAGTGATGGAGGAGGTTTTGGAGAGGGAGGAGGGGGATAGAGATGTAATGAAGGTAGCGGTTTAAATAATCCTATGTACATATATGAAATTATCAATACAAATCTCAATGACATGTACGAAGAAGGGGAGGGAGTGAGGTGGGATCTGGAGGGAAACTCACCAACTGTCTTGTGATGTATCCTATTACTCCATACCTCAGTATGATGCATAATTACAATTGATCCATAAAATTGTTTAAAAAAAGTAGTCAGAGATGATACTAAATATTCTAGCCTGAACACCTAAAATGATGAAGTTTAGAGACAATAAATCATTTAAAAATAAATTGTATAATGTATTAGAAGATGATGAAGGCCATAGAAAATAAAGTATAGCAAGGTAAAGGATTTCCTGGGAGGGAAGGAGTGGTGGTGGTCAAGGTGAGACTTACTGAGAAGGTGATATTTGAATAAGATTTGAATGAAGTGAGGGACTGAGCTGTGTGGTATTTAGGGTAAGAGCATGGTGTGTAGAAGGAATAGTGAGTGCAAATGCTCTGATGCAGGAGAGCCTGGTGTGCTTGATGAGGAGTAGGGAGGCCAGTGCGTTGGTAGCAAAGGAAGCCAGGGTGGATGGTAGGACATGACTTGAGACTGGTAACAGGGGCCATATTGTGGAGGCCATTCAAGATCATTTTAAGGACTTTGACTTTCCTCTGAGTAAAATGGGATGCCAGTGAAAATTTTTGGGATGCCAGTGAAACAATGACATCATCTGACTCATATTTTAACAGGATTTTTTCAGATGCTGAGCTAGGAATCAGGGAGTCTGGAGATTGCTGCAGATTTTCAGGAGAGGGGTGAATGTGTCGTGGACCAGGTGGTGGTGGTAGAGATTGGTCAGTTTCTGGATATATTTTGAAAGCAAAGTCAATAGGACGCTCTGATAGATTGGTTGTCAGGTATGAAAGAAGTCCGGGACAACACTAAATATTTCAGCCTGCATACTTGTAAAGATGGAGTTTAGGGCTGTTTTAGTTGTTATTAGGTAAAAAAAAAAAAAAAGGTGGCTGGGGCTCAAGTAAATCTGGAGAAGAGAAACAAAAACTCAGAGTTAACCAGGATAAAAACCAGTATCCAGAAAAGTTCTAAGTGGTACTTTTTTAAAAAAGTTACAAAGCCTATCTACTAAAGCAATTAAAGAATCTAACTCTATCTTATCCCCTAAGAATATTGACAGTTATACCAATTGGTTACAGATACTCTGTAGACAGATTTGAGCAGAGAAAGAGAAAATAAGCATAAAATACTCAAGGGATTATCAAATGAATTTTAAGGTGATGTGTTATGTCTTTCTTCATGGTGATATAACAAAATACCTGGTACTGAGTAATGTATAAAAGCAGATATGCATTTCTCACAGTGTTGGAAGTTGAGAAGTCTCAGATCAAGGTAATTGCAGGTTCAGTGTCTGGTGAGGGTCCAGTTCCTGCTTCCAAGATGTCTCCTTGTTGCTTCATCCTCTTGAGGGGATGAATGCTGCTCCTTTATGTGGAAGAAGATAGAAAAACAAAAAAGGCTTGAATGGTTACCTTTAGCCCTTTCATAAGGTTGCTAATCCTATTCGTGAGGGTTCTGCACTCAGTGCTTGATCACTCAGTATTTGATCACCTGCTTTTAATATTATCACATTGTAATTTAAGTTCCAGCATATTAATTTTGGAGGGACACATACATTCAAACAGTAGCATAGTGGTAATGGGATCATATGCCCAAGAAAAGTATAGGATGCACTTTGTAAAGATGGCACATAAAAGATGAAACATTAGTGAGTAGCCAGCTTGGATGTTAATAAATATAGTGAGTCAGAGTTAGATGTTGGTTTGATGGGAACATACATCTGCATTGGTATTATCCCATTAAGGTGAACAAAGAAGAAAAGATAGGCAGGATTATTTTGAACAAAGTAGCCCTACTGGCAGACTCAGGACTCATGGACTTGATAGCTCTTTCTCACCACAGGAGACCTCACAAGACTCATTAGAAGAGCGTGTTAGAAAAACAGATGCCTTGGCCAGAAATCAAAGGGACAGTACAAAGAAAGGAGACATTCAATTTATCAAACATTGTCAAAAAGTGACAAAAAGGCCAACTCAAGAAATTAGAGCTGTTATGAACTCTACTCAGCCTTCCTCAATGAAATAAAGAGGCAGTACAGAGAAGTAAAACTACAGATGATTGCATGTACAATTGTTATTTTGTCTGGAATATTCAAAAGCTTAGAAAAGGCTGTCTAGGAGAGACTGTGGCAAAGGAGATTGATTGTCACAAGGCTGCCAGGGGCTTATACCTCAGAAGGTTCAGTTTAGGAATCTACTGAGGATGATTGTGCAGCTAAAACAAATGTGAAGTTGAAGAGGAAGCTCCCCAGAAGGCAGCCCTCATGATTTCAGAGCAACCTTGAGGCTCAGGACAGAGACATCTGCTCTGGGAAGATGGTGAGTAAGCAAAGGCAGTACAGCAGACTGAGCCCAATGAGGAGCATAGTGCTAAAAAAGAAAAGGAGTTTTAGATATTTTGGATGGGAAAGATATTATTTCTCAGCTTTGGTATAAGTGAGCATTGTTTCTTTAGAAGATATGGTTTGTCTAGTACAGTTTTCACTCAACTGATGGGAAATTTCTCCTAATTCAGTTGAAGGTCCTAGGTCATGTCTACCTGGCATGTGGTGGCTGACATCCTACCAAGACTAAGACCTATCTTCTTCCTTCAGATGCTGCCAAGCCTTTGATATATCTTTGGCAACACAATGTATTTGCTCCTAGGCCTATCACCTTAACAGGATAAATGTTTTAGGAGTTGGGGATTGGCTTTTTTGCTGAACTTGGTCAGTGTGGAGCCAAGGCTAGGATTCTTTTGTAAACCCTATGAACTCTTTGGGCCCTTGATCAAGTAGGGTAAATATGAAGGACATTTGTCCTTTGAGGTCGTGAAAGGCCATAAGCTGTGAGGATTAAGGAGGTAATATATGTAGAGAAATGAATAATAGTAATGATTATTTATTAATATGCCAATAGTATGGCTCTTACATGCAAGACAAGTTTCTTTGATCTTCTCCTCCTCTTCCTCCTTCTTTCTTCTTTCCTTTCCTCCTCCTCCTCCTCCTCCTCCTCCTCCTTCTTCTTCTTCTTCTTCTTCTTTCATTTTTAAGTGTATCCAAATGATGCAAGGTGGAACTAAAGATACTGGATAGAGAAATCAGGATAGGCTGGACTGCCTCCCCTTCTTTGCCAAAGGGTTTAGACTTCTCTTTGTAGTGCATGTGTAGCCATCAGGAGCTTTGCCAGGAGGGTCCAGAAATCATACATTGTCTTAAAAAATCATTCTGGCTGGAGTGTGGAGGTTGCATATGGGAGGATGGAGGGGAGGTAGCAGGCAGGAAGATCAGTAGGGAGGCTATGGGCATAACACAGATGAGAGATGACAGTGGCCTCCCCCACTGGAAGTAGAGTGGCAGTCACATGGGAAGAGGTGGAAAACCGATGGCTTCAGTGACAGAATATGGGAATTGAGGGAGAGGGTGTTGTCAAAAATTGTTTACATGCTTTGGGCTTGGACAACAGGACAGATGGTGATGTCCTTCAAGAAATCGGGAATTAAAAACAAAACAGAAGGAAGGCAGAGGTGATAAGAGTGGTTAAGGGTTATGAAGGGTTTTTGAGCTCTGAGTAAGTTCTAGGCTGTGTGCTAAATGCTCTACCTGGATTACATCATTTAACAATGGCAGTAATGCAATGTAGTGATTTCTATTATTATGTGAATTTTACAGAGGAGGAAATTCAGGTTCAAAAAGGTCACATATCTAGTAACTTAGTGAAACATAAAGTTTAGAATAAGATAGATCTAGGATGAAAATCCAGATTGCTCCAGTGTGGGAATTTGAGCATGACAGTTAACTGGTCCACCATGGATATAGCACTCATCACATAAAATTCAGCATGAAACCAGTGCAGGAGGTGTCAGCATAGAGCTTGGCATGCAGTGAATGCAGAAAACAGCAATTATCCCTGACAAAGTTCTTCAATTATACCATAAACCTGTAATCTAGGAGTTATAAACATTCTCATTGCATACACTTGTAAGGCGAAGTCCAGAAAGGATAGTTAATTTACTTACGTTTGCAGTGTCAGGAAACTAAATGAATTTTGTGATTTCCAAGTCCCTTTTCTTTTTGACTCTACTAGGCTATCTTTCATTTTCTTAGGAGTAGAATGGTTGGTCAATAATTCGCTTTCTGAAGTCCTGAAAAGTTGCTAGCCTCCAGTGAAGCTAGAAACCATGTGAGCTCCTGAGGTAATTTTTGCTGGTAGCTGTGTTGTAAGTTGTATCTTGAGGGTTCCAAGCCCTTAACCTGTTGTCATTAGTAGCCATGACAGAGTAGCTCCCCACGTGGTTCTGATCTTCCCTCAGTGTTGCGATCTACTGCCCTAAGAGAAATTCCAACACATGAGCACAAAAGATCACAACATATTCTTGGTGGAACTGTTTGTAAAGCAAAAATTCTGAAGGGAAAAAGCTCCCAAGACCCAAATGTGCCTCAACAGGGGACAGGATAAAGACATGTGTGGTGAGTGCTCCCCACTGGAACTTAAGCACTAGGAGGAGAAAGATTGGGGCTGTTTGGCTCACTGCTGCATCCGGGCACCTGGGACAATGCCTGCACATAGAATCCTGCTATGTGAGACACCTACTGGCAGTGAATAATGAACGGATTTCAGTTACAGGTGTCAACACACGTGAATGTCAGAAACAGGAGTGTAACAGGTGGGGTATATCAACCATGGTATGATGCCACTTTTTTTTTTTTTTTTTTTTGCAGTACTGGGGATTGAACTCAGAGGCATTCTACCTTCGAGCTACACCCCCAGCCCTATTTTTTACTCTTTATTTCGAAACCGGGTCTCACTAAGTTGCGGAGTGCCTCACTAGGTAGCTGAGGCTGGCCGCGAACCCGGATCCTCCAGTCTCAGCCTCCCGAATGCTGGGATTACAAGCGTGCGCCACCACGCCCGGCTATGATGCCACTTTTTAAGTTCAAAGTTCAAGCAAAGATGGACATGGTGGCACACACTTGGAATCTCAGTACTTGGGAGGCTGAGACAGGAGTATTGCAGGTTCGAAGATGTACTCAGCAACTTAGTAAGGCTCTCAGAAACTTAGCAACACCCTGTTTCCAAATAAAAAAATAAAATAGGGAGTGTAGCTCAGAGGTAGGAGACCCCTGGTTTCAATCCCCAGTACTACAAAACAAATAGACAAACAAACAAACACAGAAAGGAAGGAAGGAAGGAAGAAAGAAGAAAAAAAAAAGTCAAGTAAACCCAAATAATAGACTATTTAGGTATGTGTCCACATGTGGTGAATCTATACATAAATACCAGAGAAGGATAAAGAACCAAGATTTGGGATTGTACTTATGGTGGTAGAGGGGAGGGTCTAAGAATGACTTTGGAGAGGAACACTTAGAAACTTCTTTCAGAAATGTTATATTTTTGATGTTTTGTTGAAGGTACAGAGAAATGTTTATGTTATGCTTTCTAACTTGCATATATATTACACATATTCACTGCATATACATATATTCCTTTTTTATTCTGAGAATTCATTGTTAAACATTAAAAATCAATTTTATCCACTACATCCATATATTGAAAGAAAAATGTTTATGTCATTTGATGTAAAAATTGCTGAATATAATTTACATGCATTTATGGCAAAAGACATAACAAAAAGGTAGGTAAGAATTTAGCAAAAGGAACAGATAAGGATAAATTACATGGTATGGTATATCTTCAAAAGCCTGCTTGAATGGTCTTCCTCAAACTTTGATGCTCATAATAATCACCCAGGTATCTTATTACAATGCAGACTTTCATGCTGAAGGCCTGAGCTAGTACCTGGCATCCTGTCCACCTGTCCCCCAACTGACTTTAGTGCTATTGTACTGTGGGCCATAGGCTGAGTAGGAAGAATGAAGGTAAACATTACATTTAGTGGTGAAATCTTTACAACAATGCTTTTTGGATTAGAAGAAAAAATCAGATATAACTAACTGTCTGTAAGAGTTCTAGTCAATGCCTTCACTACTTAAAAGCCTTCACTACTTCAGTTAGTAAATTCAGGAATAACAATGATATACAAATATTATTTAAAAAAATAAAATTGATGGGAGGTTGAGCAGAAGGAAGCAGATGACTAGCAGAAGGAGGATGCAGTGGAGATTATATTTGTGGGCACTGCTGCTTCTTGCTTTACCAGGGTTCCCAGTACACCTCCCAGGGTAACCAGGGAGGCTGTAGGGCTCCCCTGAGACATCACCAAGGCAGCCTTGGTAGAAAGGTGAGTGTGTGAAGGCCCTTTGGACTTGCTGAAGGACAGCCATGGAAGGTAGGTAGACCAGCCCCACCTGCTGCAAAGGAGCACAGCTTGGGCCACCAGGAAGGGGCACCTAGTCACTGTTGGCAAGGGAGCTGGGAATGGACTCATACTCACCTGTGGTTTCCAGTCACTGCACACAGCCTGGGATTTTGTTCTGGGTTCTATCCTTGACCTGCATTTCATGTACTTTGTGAACTTGATAGACATCCTCTCTCGGCTCCAGTTCCCTTGTCCATAAAATTAAGGAATGAGACGGGAGTCATCATCTATAGCCTGTGACAGTGTCACATTTAAAATTCCCTGGTGATTCTGTTGAGCCACCTAGGAGGGAGCTACTGCAAAGGAGCCTGGGCATCCCCAGTTCAATCAGTGCAGCTTTTCTTACAGGTCTTCTATACTTAGCTTCTGTGTATTGATTTCATTTGAGACGAGGGTTCTGCTGCTAAAACAAAAAACAATGAAATGCCAACAGTTACAAGATTGGAAACCATGGAACCTATGCATACATTCAATTATCCCCAAGAATCAAAAATAAAACAAGACAAAACAAAAACACCCAAACCCCAGATTTTTTTTACATCAGGCTTTACTTCCTAAATCCGTATTTACAGAAGAAGTCTCCAGGGGATTTTGAAATAAGATCCTCATTTGGATCCCACTGTGGCAGCCCATCTCTAATCCTTAGACTAGTTTCTGGAAACCCTTACTGAGAAGGAACTTTGGCATTCTCCTCTACGCACCAACACTAGGAGTCTGTGTTTATATCCCTCCTGTGTATAACACCTTCTGTTCTGCTTGTTTATTTTTTCCCATTCCCACAAAAACAACAGCTTTTAAGAACCAAAATATCAAAATGAAGCTGCCATCCTATTTTAATTTTTTTCCCCCATGTACAAAATTTAGGGTTTTTTTTTTCTTTCTTTCCTTTTTTGTTTCTCCCTCCTCTCCAAACATTTGTACGAAAATAGGCTCTTTGTTTTTCTACACTGCCTACCGCTGTAGCTCCCACATGCTTTGGAAATCATGCCATTCAAGTCTGAATAGATACTAAAGGAGTCCAGGGAGCAATTTCCCCTTGCATCGCTTGGCGACAAAATATTTCCAATCCGTGATCTGACATTGTCTTTGAAATATCTCTCCCTTCCGATTTCCCCCCACCCCTTGAAAACATAGAAACATGCTTGATTAAATAGCCCACTAGAGAGAGTGAAAGATAAGGCTTGGGAACACCTGCTCTGCAATAGTGTGTGTGGTTAGTTACCGCTTAACAAAGGAATATGATTCTCAGAAAGGCCAGTGAAGGGCAGAGACAAGAATTGAGGGAATATGTGGGCTAAAATATGAGGTCAAACTAAAAAGATTAGGAATTTCAGCTCACAGAGATGAAGGTTGCCTGAGGAGATGATCAAAGCCACAAAGGGCATCAATATGTTAGTGCTCACCAAGTTCCGGAGTACAAGAATGGGCAGGGAGCAGAAATTTAGGAAAAATAGAAAAAGAATCCCAGTAGTTTACAGAGTGAGTCATAAACTTCTGGAACAAGTCACTTCCAAGATATGGCCTGGATTGAAAGTAATAAAAGTACAAAGAAAGAAGGCATCGTGTATTTATGAGTGGTGGAGGCACAATAGGTTTTTGAGAGTGGATTACACAGTTCTGTGGTCCCTCTTTGGTGTTTTGTGTTTGGGTTGGTTCCATGTTGGAGACAGGATGCTAAGCTATGTTTACTCTGTGGGTGATCTAATATGGCAAAATTTATGTCTTTAAGGGGAAAACACCTTATTCAGTCAAGTGCCCTAAACGTTCTAAATAAGGGACACAATTTCCTCTCTCTGTAGGGGTTGTCTTGCTTCAAGAACACTCCCCAACTCTTCTAGAAGCTCTGTCAGTTCCTGGGGCTGTTTTCATTAACACAATGAGGCCAGGGTGGGATCGAAACTACTATAATGGTGGGTACATGATGTAACCTCTAAATAGATTAGTAGGTCCAGAGAACGAAAAGACAGGAAGCAATTCCATAGTAGTGAGAAAGCCTTGTGAACACTCCTCCCTGCCACACATAGGAGTTTCTTTCTGGGTTAGATGTTGCCTTTCCACTGTCTCATCCCTCATCAGTTATACAAAGGGCTGCAGATTGAAGTAGAATCTACTGCCAGACAGAAGAATCTTGTATTCTGGGATGTGAAGTCAGCCAAAGAAAGAGAGATAAGAAGGGATATAAAAGCAGGGGTCATTAGCATTCCTTACACTCTTTCTTAGGTTCCGAGAAAATATATCCAGAAATAAATCTTTTTAATAGCACACCAAACAGCAGGATGAAAAGTCGATTCCTTCTTAGCTTACCACCTATATGGTATAAATGGCAGAGTCATATAAGGAATTTGATTAAAAGCTTGTTCTGTTTATTGCCATGTAAGAAAATGCTTCAAAACTTAGTGGCTAAAGGTGACAATCACTGAATTATGCTAATGCACCTGATGAGTCAGTAATTTGGATGAGTAAGCTCTCCCCCACAACTGATGGGGCCTCCAAATGGCAGAGGGCTGGAACCCTTTGGAGAATTCTTCATTCATATGTCTGGTGCCTGGGCTGGGGTGACTGGAAGGCGGGGCTCAACTGGAAATTCAGCCAGAGCATCTATACCTGGCCTCTCCCTATGGCTCAGACACTTCCAGCACAGTGGCTGGGATTCATGAGGGAGTGTCCGGAGATTAAACAGATGGACACTGCCTGGCTTTTTTTGATGTAGTTTTCTTCCTTTCTTCATTCATTCCTTTTTTGGTGGTACTGGGGATTGAACTCAGGGGAATTCTACCTCTGAGCTATACCCTCAGCCCTGTAAAATTTTTTTTGAAACAAGGTCTCATTAGATTGCTGAGAGCCTCACTAGGCTGCTGAGGCTGGTCTTGAACCTGTGATTCTTGTGCCTCAGCCTCTCAAGTACTGGGATTACAAGCATGTATCACCATGCCCTGCTATAGTCTAGTTTCTGAAATCATGAAGTGGTTACTTTTGCTGCATTCTTTCGGTATAACCAAATCACCGAGGCCAGCCTGTATTCAAGGGTGGAATGTTAGACTCTATCTCTTGATGGGGAAGTGGTAGGAGCATGCAAGAGGGTAGTATTGCCATGGTCATCTTGGAAAATGAAATAAAATCTACCAGAAGGACATATACATACGTATATGTATATATAAATAATCACCTCTTTTCCTCCACCATGTTAATAACTGAGAGGGGCATCGAGGTGACAGGGAATATAGAATGTGCTTTTCTGGAGGTAGAATAGGATTAAGAGCAATATTTGTAACATATCCATCAAAGAAGAGGAACTAAATAAAACTCTTCAGTAAAGGATGTGCAAACAAACAAAGCCAACATGAGGCCTTTGGAACATTTCTGTAACCTGAGAGAAAGGAAGCATTGCCTTGAGACACAGATGGCATGTATTTGAAAAATGACCTACTAAAGGAAACGGGGGAATGCTAGTGAAAATTTCTTTGGATGGATGAAAGAACATAACAGACTGCCACAAATTGAACTGGTTACCACCAAGAGGATGTGAATGCAGAAGTGGTCAAAGAGATGAACGTGATCACAGCAAAGTCAGTGCGGAAGCCGGAGACTGGATAGAGAAATCCTGAGTATCAAAATTTCTGAAGATAGAAGGTCAGCACGGATGGCATCAAAGTAATAATAAAAGATATAAAGAAGAAAACTTCCCCAAATGGAAGAAAGATTGAGTCAGCATTTGATAGCACTTAATAATTCCCAGAGAAAATAAACAGAGTTAAGTGCTTTCAGAGACATCCTGGCAAATAAAGCGTTCGAGCCTTTATAGACAAGTAAAGGCATTGCTGCAAAAGCCTGAAGCTTGAGAAGTTTCTATATGACACCCAGATTGAATTCAGACTTCATCTCCATATTATTAAACACCACGTGATGACGGAGTGATCTGTATGACAGGAAGCACTAGATAATCATGGAGTTTTGAGGGGGACAAGTATTGACCAAAATATTCATTAAGTTTTTATTAATATGGGAAAGCAAAAGTAAAAGCATCTCTTTTATATCAGGGCTTGGACAGACTGTCATATAAGTTTGATTCCTGAAAAATTATTAAACATGTATCTGCCTATGGCTTCTGGAATGAGAAAATATATGTTACAAAAATTATTAATAATTATGTGGATTCTAATTTTATATTGGATGAGTTAGTGGGGGGGGGTAGAGAAGAACAGCGCTCATGTCCTTGGTTTGTACAAGGAGAAGTGACCAATGGACTCCTCCTATCTGGAGAGCAGTTTAAAGATGGATAGAGAAGATTGGGGAAAAACCCACTGTACTTTATTTTTATCTATTTAATTAGTTTTGGTACTAGGGATTGGACCTGGGGGCATTCTACCTCTGGGCTATGTTCCTAGCCCTTTTTAGTTTTTATTTTGAAATAAGGTTTCATGGAATGGTGAGGGCCTTGCTATTAAGAGTCAGTCTCTCTAGAGACCGCCAAAAAGCCTCTAGACTTCAAACTCAGAGGCAGCAGATGACTGGAGACAGTAGGAATGAGAGTTTGCAGCAGGCAGAAAATTGAAGGATTATATATACATATGTGTGTGTGTGTGTGTGTGTGTGTGTGTGTATTTAAACTGACACATGAAAACATAAAGGCTGTACATATTACTGGGGTGTCAAGCATTTTGACACATGTATTATTTTATTTATTTATTTTACTTTTAATTGGTGCATTGTAATCATACACCTTTGTTGGGTACAAGCTGGTAAAGGGACATACGTATTATTGAATCATGTTTAAATTAGGTTAAACATATTTATCTCTTCAAACCTTTATCGCTTTGTTGTGAAAACTTGTAAAATCCTTTACTCTAGCATTTTGAAATAAACAGTACATTATTTTATAGTCACCATTCCATGAAATAGAACCCCAGAGCTGAAGGTTATATTTAAAGACCTGTTTATATAAGGGCCCATCGTCTACTTTCTCCTTCAGAAAGTCTGGCAACCAAGTATTTTGCTCCAGGCAAGAACAACAGGAGTGAGAAAACAAAAATTCAGAATGTTCTTTTCTAAAGAAATTGAACACATATTTGAGGAGAGGTTGGGCTGTTCCTGTGGGTATTAGAGACCAGGAGCAAAGTCCTTCACATTCTGTCATTTCCATAGCTCATAATACAGCTGACTCTCACCTCCTCACTCTGCCACCCTAAAGGGAAGCCTGTCAGTTGGCAAATCCTGTTCCTAGTCAGCCTTATATTTGAGGAAGTTTGTGGTATAGAAGATAACTAAGAGATAATCACAAAAAACGGGTCCCCGAAGAAACAGAATTTAAGGAACTGAAGATAATATAAAAACAATGCTTACAGAACTAAGAAATGATTGGAAGAAGCTATCGCCTCTATAAGGAGGAGCCAACACTATGAAATTGAAAAGTACAAAAAACAAGGAAGAACACTTGGAAATTAAGAGCGACAATGGTTCAAACAAAGCACTCACCAGAATAACTCGGAAAGTAGTCCAACAAGGAGGGGATGAAGGAGAAAAATGGAAGAGGTCAATTAAGGTGAGGACTTGAAAATGTCCAGTGGATGAGTTCTAGTAAAAATGAGGCCATTGTGATCTTGCTAAAAATAGTTTCAGTAAGCAATAGGGCGAATACATAAATATCCAGGTGATGTGATTCTGTTTGTTTGGCCTAATATGATTGACTCAATGGTTTAAAGTTAGTGGAAAGAAATTCTGTGTCTCATTTTAAATATATAATCCCAACTCATACATGGTTCAAAAGATAGTAACTTTACTGTCTTGACATCTTATTCAAAATCTACCTACAATGCATTAATTGTTACTTCTGTTTCCAGGTAGAGGCAGCTATCTCAGGTTAGAAATGAGCTACACCAATAAAAGCACATTTAAAAAAAAAGAAAAGAAATGAGCTGGATCAAAGCTATATAGATGAGCCGGGCGTGGTGGCGCACACTTGTAATCCCAGCATTTGGGAGGCTGAGACCGGAGGATCCGGGTTCGAGGCCAGCCTCAGCTACTTAATGAGGTACTCTGCAACTTAGTGAGACCCGGTTTCAAAATAAAGAATAAAAATAGGGCTGGGTGTATAGCTCGGAAGTAGAACGCCCCTGAGTTCAATCCTTAGTACTGCAAAACAACAACAACAACAACAACAACAACAACAACAAAAAAACCCCAAAGCTATACAGATCATTGATTTATTTTGTAGGAATCTAGGTACAGATCTTAATGGTAGTGATTGTATTTAGTTATAAATTATCAATCTCTCTAGAAGAGAGATTTGAATTATTCTATTAGTTTATCCATTAACACACAATAATAGTGCACATAATTTCTTATATAAGCAGTTTGAGAATTTTCTGGTGATAAGCATTTTAATTTTCTGCACATAAGTAAATAAACACAGATAAACACTAGAAGAAACAAAGAGAAGGTAGCAAAAAACTGATTCTTAAATCACATCTTTCAAAGATTTCTATGAAGTATAGTTTGGTCTGGAAGTAGTCCATCACCAGCAAAAAGGTAGAAGCTTATTATATTGATATTATTAGATTTGGGGAGAGGAGTGGGAGGTAGCTTTTCAGGTAAGGACTGTCTTAAAGCTCATAGTTTAACTACAAACGAAGGATTTCCAGCTCTGTGATGCTCTTTAACTTTGTACCATTGGCAAGAGGCAAAATGATAATGGGCAATAGCTTAAAAAGTCACTTTTTATATAGCAAGTGAGCTTGAGACTTTCAGTCCTGCAAATTAAGTTAAAATGAATGGCTTCTGAACAGCATATTGGGTGACAGGAAGTTTATAAATGTTATGTCTCCTGAGGTGTTCCAGTAATAGTAAGTTTGGGCAGAATAAGCTTTTTCTATAAGTCTCCTTGGAAAGACCAACAGTCTCCAGAGGGAATGGTTAATAAGTCAGTTACCTGAGTGTTGAAAATGAAATGGAAAAGGTAGGGGAAGAAAAAAAGACTTTAAAGGAGAAAAATGTTAATTTAGCCAATTCAATGCTTTTCCTACCAGAGTGATATTCAAGCTAGCTAACCTACTGGTTGTGGTTTTACTCTTAATTTCAATTTGCCTGACAGCCTCCAATAACACAGGTTTTTGTGTTTGGGTCATGCAGAGAGCTGATATGCAGAAGGCGGTGAACATGGAATTTAAGCATGGTGCTGGGAGGGGTTCAGAACTGCCAGGAGGATGACCAGGTGTGCTGTGTGATTGGATGGCCAGGTGTGTGGAATAGGGTGGTGCTGCCATACACTGGGCTCCATGGCTGTTGCTCCTGCAGACCTCGGTAGAGATAGGGGTAGGTAGTATGTCACA
Organism: Graphiurus murinus; assembly: GCA_004027655.1. Classification (NCBI taxonomy): domain Eukaryota; kingdom Metazoa; phylum Chordata; class Mammalia; order Rodentia; family Gliridae; genus Graphiurus; species Graphiurus murinus. Next base: position 438,874 of record PVLC010000007.1, read on the forward strand.
ATCCGACAGTCATCCCAGCAAGAGTAATTTTCTCTTGTAAAGGTGCTCTCAGAGGGGACACAATTAATTGGCTTCTGAAATGCTTGGGCACTTTGAGATCATTGAACAAATGGTGCTAGATAAGTTCCAGAACAGAATATACTTAGGTATGTGCAAGAGGGAGCAGCCCTTGAAAAAGTGTTATTCATCTGAAGTTTTTTACATTCTTGGAGGTGAGTTTCTGAAGCAGGAGAGAGGGAGAAAGAGGGGGGGAGAGGGGGAGAGGGAGAGGAGAGAGAAGAGAGGGGAAAGGGGGGGGGGAATGAATATGAATTTGAGATCTCTTCAGATTTCACAAGGAACCACCCCAGCAAGTTTCATTCTATGCATGTAATTCTACATATGTTTACACATAGTTTCTCCTATTTTCTCGTAGTCCTAGAAGTTAATAGTGTTGTTGTTAAATAAATGAATGTATGAATTTTAATGTGAAATGATTTTTGAAGAAGCAGTAATGTTTCCTCAGGAAAGCTTCATGAAGTATTTATTTTTCTATCACTACACTGTAAATCTATTTGTCAGTTATAATCATTCTAAGATTTAGTTTGCTTGCTCTCTGGTTATTATTTTGACCGAGAGGGCAAAGAGGAGGGCAGGGTGTCATTTTATCATTCCTCTCCTCCTCTCTGCCTCCTTTCTCTTCTCCCAGTGCCATTGTCCCAGTTCAGGCTGGTGCTCCTTTTTGTTCGTATCATTGCAGTAGCCTCCTGACTCCAGCATTGTTCTTTTGCATATTCTCCGTTTAGAAAGTGGTATGTCTAATGGACAAGGCTGATCATGGCAATTCCTTTCATAATTTCCTTTTCTTGGAAGATAAACTCCACGCTCCAGGCAAAGCCATTCATATATTGACCCACACCGACCTCTCTAATCTAGTGATTCTCAACCAAGTCTCAATTTTGCCTTTTGGGTGACATTTGATAATGTCCCCTGATGTTTTTGATAATCACCATGGGATATGTGCATGTGTTACTTGCACTGGTGGAGGAGAGGCCAGGGATGCTTTTAAACCTCCTATAACACATAGAGTAGTGCCCACAACAAAGAATTATGCAGTTCAAAATGCCAGTAGTGCTGAGGCTCCTGCCTAATCTCATTGCCTCTGTGCCTTTTGACTTCTAACGACAGGGAACTATTGGCCCTCATGAATGTGGGTACCCTTATCTTGCAATGCTGTCCCCACTCTCTGGAGTGCCCTCCTCCCCCTTTTCAATTTAAAGTAAAGGGCTACCATTCCCGGGCTCTCAGCATTCCTCAGGCATCTCTGTAATTTGTGTTTATGTTGTACTGTGACTTTTTCTCTCTTCTTTCCTACTAGGTAGAGCTATTCATGGTCAGACATCATGTCTGGCATCTTTCTATTCCACCATCTGGTACACATCTTGGCACAGAGTAAATGTTTGGCATGCGTATTCATTGGATACTTGGGTAGAAGCATGGATTAATAGATTCCTTTTTTAGATCAGCTGATGGTCAGCGTTCCAATATTGATTATAATCCAGAGTACTGATATTGCAACTTAGAAATGAATTCCTTGTCTGGTCCATTCCTTTAAATTTCACCTTCTCCAGTATTTTCTTTGATTCTTACTTCAACTGCTGGGACATTGAATGTGGTAGGTGTTAAAGGAATGTTGGCCATAGCTCTAGGTTTAAACCGATTGTATCATTGGAAAACCTTAGAGTCCTTCTCTTTAAGGAAGCAGGAAATAGATACTACTTTCCTCCAAAATTGATCTTGAGCTGCTTTTTTCCTACTCTGTTTCCCTGAGCCCTGGCAGTTCCTCCTTACCCCTGAACTCCCACTACAGCTCAGCAAACCCTGACAGCTTGGGTGCAGAGCGGAAGACTCCTGGAGCGAGAAGGCCTCCTGCAGAGGCAGCTGCTTTAATTCAGCTCACCCCACTCCAGTTTGGCACATTAAATCCTGTCCCTGCTGTGTCTGTAATGGCACAGATTTATCTCTTCTTGGAGCTGCAGCCTCTTCTCGAGGCTCTGTCCCCTTCAATTATGAATGCTGGTTAGTTCACCCTGCTTCTACTCTTAAATCCCAAGTTGAGCTGTTTTCTATCTTTAGTCTCTCTTTTTCTAATCCAGAAGAGAATAGTCTATCCAATTTCTTCGGAATGTCCTCTCTCCCTCTGACCTGAGCCATGGATCATTGGGGGAAATAACTTTCTCTGGGTCTGGGTTAGGGCCACTTTCCACTTATTTGTCCAGCTTCCCACTGCTTTCTCAGCACAGTCAGTCAGCTGTTGGAAGCTCCTGGTTTGAACACTTTCCCTTATTTCCTGGCTCTTTCGTTTTGTTGTAGATTCTGGTCCTCCTCTATCTACAACATGATTATTTTCTGTCTTATCAAGTCTTTGGTGATTCTCCTGGGCTCTTGATATTTGCCCTCATTTCGCTATAGATCCTAGCTAACACATCTCTTCCCTCTGGATTTATTGTGTTCTGTTTAGGTGATGGAATTTCTTCATAGCCCCTCTAACTTGAGACATCTACCTATTTTGCTTCTTGAGTAGTAGATGTTTGGTTGCCTTAGTCTTGTGTGTGTGTGTGTGTGTGTGTGTGTGTGTGTGTGTGTGTGTGTCTAGGAAACGGGGTTGGATGGGGGAGGGAGTACTTAAGAAAAAGGCAAGATACCTTCATTTTACTCGTACCAGTAAAGGGCAAGAATCACAGTAATAGAGAGTTCTTTTCTATCAAACTCATGAGTTTTGTACATTTTCCTTTGCTTTTTTAGAGCTCTGGTATCTTCTTCTACCCATAAGCAAAGTTTCAGAAATTTCTCGGTGGAATTTGAAAAAGCAAAGCCAGCCCCAGGAAGGCTGCTTCTGGAGCCTCTTTGGTACCGGGCATGGCACCAGTAGGGATGCTCCTTAGGGCAGCCAGAAGGGAGATTGGATATATTCAAGACTGATGGCACTGGATCAGAAACTAAGGCAGAAAAAGGTCAATTTCCAGCCAGGACTCAAATCGAGAAGTTATCCTTCCCACAAACATAAAGTAAAAACAACAAACAAAAATGCCTTTGTCTTCTCTTTGCCACAGGCAGACAGAAAATACAGTTCACTGAGAGCTCAGGGAATAGACAGGCAGTAAGTCACAAAACGTCATGAGCTGAGAGACAAACAATGTATTCTGGGAAGTTTACACCAAAGGTAGGCGGCCGTCATGTTACAGAGGATGTAGGAGGGAAGCAAAGAATCCTCAGCTGTGCGACTGAGAAGGAGGGTGCAGGGAGTAAATGCATGATGAGAGATTTAACCAAAGGACACTGGTGAGAAGGGCCACCATTCCATTGTGAGCCAGGATGGAATAGGAAGAGCCTGGTGAAGTTGCAGGAACAGAGCAAGTCAGAAGCACAGTCCTCTACCCTCAGTGTCTAAGGGTTTTTGCATTAGCAGTTATTGCATTGGAAAGACCAACATGTTTCCTTTGGAACCCTACTGTCAGGCCTTTATAAGGTTCAGTCATTCTCATTGCACTTGTTATCTTCACAAACTCTGAAGTTGACTTCTCCTGGTTCTGTGACATACAGACAGTTGGTCCTATTTCAGCCAAGGGTCTGGCAACTGGAACAAAGAGCTAAGGAAGTGGCACTTCTTATGAAATGTGCTTTCAGCCAGGGGCCCCATCCCCTGTCATAACTTCTTTTGCTTAAAAGGTAAACCTCCTCTAATCAGCGCCCAATTAGCCAGGATGCTTCACTTTTCCCAGTGCTCACCCCACTCACAGTGATTTTTGAATATTTTGTAAAATTTTTATCAGAAAATGGGTCAAATATCAAGAAAATAGATGGTGGCAATACTTAGCACATGAAAGAACTTGAAAAACTATTTATGATCAATGCGTGAGTATTCCGGGATTAGTGCAGAGACAGTTCAATCTCCTTTTACATGGTTTAAATCAGTAGCTATGGAAACTCCTATTTGAAGTTTATTATAATAAGCCTGAAATGATGACCTTCGTCATCAAAGAAAGACTCAGCTGTGGGATGATGGTGAATGTGCTTACTTAGGCTGGAAAGGGAACTAATGATGTGTCTTTGAAGGATTTAAAACAAGGGTTGGAGCAAAGGGTTTGAGAACACTGTGCATACCTTTTTTTTCTGAACTTTTTAAATGAAAAATGTCAAGCATTTATATGAGGGTGGAGATGATGATGCTATGATCTAGAGGTTCTATGGGATTCAGGCTCAGTGTTGTGGGCAAGGTGCTCTTCTGCACAGACTCCTGCACTTCTCGTTGCTTCACATAATGAGGCCATAGGTCTGGTTGGGCTAAGATTGACTAGTGGGCTCAGGTGTGTCAGCCCTATCAAATTTTCCATTCATTTGATGATTGCTGTATATATCCATTATTTTCTTTTAGGGACATGCAAAGGGTGATTTCCTAGTTCTATCATACCTTCTTCATCTATTAGTGGGAATTTTCCCAAAAAGGAGAAATTTTCCTCATTGACCATATGATTACCCTGAAACACAGGAAATGTCACCGTAAGGTACAGGAAAGGCGGGATAAATTTATTCCCTGATTCATTACCTTTGTTTATAAGCCTTAAGGGTCTATGATGGAGCCCTAGCAGCTGGGTTTATGGCTACCTAACAAATGTGACCTGGGGGTTGTTTTTTAATCATTTGCCAAAGTCATTGGTAAAAATTATTTTGTCCCTTTTTTCCAGAATTATATTATTTTTCTTGGTTAAATGTAACCCTCTTCTTCCCCCACATGCTCCCTGCCTTCAACAAAAACTAGTAAAAAATTTCAAATAGAAGTGACAGGAAAGGGCTGGAGTTGAAGGAAGAGTTAGAGTTTTCATGTTCATTCTTCAAGTGTTTTATGATTTGTGTTTAATATGAGGACCTCCCAGACCTGACATTGCAAGGATGGGTTTAAATATAAAGTCTAGATGTCGAGAGGTGATCTATGGCCTCCTCATTCCCTGGCAGCAGGCCTATTGCAGGAATGCTCACGTGCTTATGATATATGGCAGGGAACTGCTGTGACAGTAGCACTTCTCTGCATTGGTCCTTGCGTATCCTGGCAAGAACTCATTCTATATGGCCAGCATGCTCTATCAGGTGTTTTAGGAAGCAACAATAGCATGAATCTGTTAATAGCCTTAAGCCAAGGAATCACTGGCAATGTGGTCAGCATTTTATTCTGGGGGTGGAGTAACACCCCCAGCAAAAGAATTGTTTGAAAGAGAAAATAATTATAATCATTGCTTTCTGTCTTCCCTGTTTTCCACTATCCCTTGCCTCTTCTCTGAACTCAGAGTTTTATGACCACAAAACGGAGGAGGCTGAAAGCTGATGAGATTTGGATGAAATGCCTGCTCAAATTTAACTCTTGGAGGCTGTGTAGATGAGAAACGTAAGGGAAAAAGAGTTAAAAGCAGTACCAAAATGACCTTGGAGGACAGGATTTCCAGAAAAAATACAGGTTACTCAACTCACCAGTATTTTAACTATTAATTTTTAGTAAAGTATATCTCAAATGTTGCACGATGCATACTTCTCAAAATTATTTGGTGTTTATTTGAAATTCAAGCTTAACTGAATGTCTTGTACATTTATTTGTTAAATTTGACAACTCTACTTGGATGGCTCCGGGACTGCCTAAGAGTTGTTTGCAGCACTGTGTGCTAAGCCCCTGGACTTTTGATTATTTCAGGAAAACTCATGAGAGTGCAGATAATGACCACAATTCTTCCTGTATTCATCAGTGCAAAGCCTGCTGTTCCCTAATAAGGTGTACTTTTAATGGCATCCTCACTGTCTAACAGTGAATTTCAATAGGCACAGAGTTTTGTAGGGGTCTGAAGATCCTCACCAATCAGTGTTTCTCACTGAGCAACTTAGTTAGATGAGGTTGTTGCCTGGAAACAAGGAAGTGCTAGGAGCTGGGGCAGTTGTCTTTAGACTTAACCAGGTGAAACGGAGGATGTTAAATAAAATTTTGTTTAGTTTGTTCAGATATCCAGTGAAGAGTACAGAGTGAAACTTGCAATTTCCATGGTCTGGTTATTAAACCAGACAAATTAAAGAAGGTGTAAGCATCTTTTTATTGTAAACATTGCTTTATGAAATAGATTACATCAAAGCCTGTATTTTTTATGATCTCTGAGAAATTTGTGCTTTGGATTTCTCTGTACTTTCAGTGTGAAGATTATCAGGAATTCTTAGAGGTGTTCTTTTCCCTCTTATAGTATGTACTGTTCTCTTGATTTTTGTACAGTATGTAAACCTTGAATAATAATGGAAAGATGGTCACCCATGCATATTTATGTGCTGTTGAATAGTCTTCAGGGAGGAGTCTTTCTTATAGTATATTAACTGACATTTTATACAATTGAGCATGCAGGAGTTTATAATTATTTTCTATTCTGTATCCCTCTCCTTTTGTAAACCATATTTCCTTTATTTTAACCCTATGCCTCCTTAGGAGCTGCCATTTTTACAAAACAGCCACACTCATGGCTTCCATTGACGGTTAAAGGACAATTACTTGATCCAAACTGGATCAACCACAATATAGCTCTGACCTTAACCCTTCCCAAGATGTCTCTAGGATTCCCCTGACCCACAATAAATTCCTTTTTCCCCATAAGTTCAAGAGCTCAATTAGTTATCTAAGATCTACAACCTAAACTAAATTTTTATAAAACACAGTGTATATATCTTTAGGTTGCTTAACAATAAGAACAAATCAAACCCATTAATTTACCCTTGAAACATTATTTTTTATACCTATTTTAGTGCTGAGTCTCCCACAAAGCTTTTTTCAATGATTGTTTTCAGATTCTTTTTCTCTTCAGAAAATAATCCTATTTCATTATTTGTACCATTCTTAACACCTTTAGTTTATACTATTTTGTGACACAATGATTTTTGTTCACCACTTTCTACTGTCCTTGAAAGTGGTGACTAACCTTTCATCCATTTGAATGGCTCTTGCAATGTGTACATTATAAGTACAAAAATAATATTTACTAAATAGATGAGTAAACACTCTCCATGTTATGTGTTCTTAGTATAGTATTATAGAGGTTCGGGTTGTTATATATTCCAGAAAAGCTATTTATAATCAAATTTTTGATTCATTAGAGATGTACACATATATATGTGAGTGATATATTTCACATAGAAGAAAGAAAACACAGATTTGAAAGCCTGATTAAAAAAAGCAGTGGGAAATAAGTGTATGAAATGATATATGCTAATTAGCTTGATTTTACCATTCCACAATGTATACATATTTTTAAACACACCATAAATATACATAATTTTCATTTGTTAATTTATTTTTTAAATTTTTTTTCATTTGTTAATTTAAAGATTAAATAATTTTAAAAAGTTTTCAGCAACAGGAAGATGTAGCCAGTCTTTAGAGGTAACTTTTTTCCTTAAAGGTCTGTGTGCTCTAAGACCAGCCTCCATCAATGTCAGACATGTGAAGGGTTTTCTCAAGAGTCATGGGCAATTGGAGACATTAAAAAGGAGTCCCAGTCACCTCCTTGGGTTGCCTCTGGGAGGAAACCAGAACTAAGTCTAGCCATGAAATTAGGCTGTGAAATGGACTAGGATTTCTGGAGCAAGGTATATGAGGGACTCTGAGTGAAACCACTCTGAGGGAAGATGTCCAGAGGTTGACTAAAGCGCGCAGTATGGGGTCATTACCCAAAGAGAGCAATGGCTCCATGTGCAAAACCTTGCTGGGTCTCTCCAGGACCTGTGTTTTCTGGTGTCTAAGGAAGAGGCACATAAACTCTGTGGTGGGAAATCCTTTAGGAGGCAGTGACAGCTGGTGCGAGGTGTAGATAGAAGGAAGGTGAGATAAAGAGAAAAAGGGTTCAGGGCTGAATTCTATGTCTGTCTTCTCCCTGGACCTTCTCTCCCATCCACACCAGAATTAAAGCAGAGATAATTAGGGCAGAAACTAGAAAGCCTACACATAATGATAACCAAGCCAGTGGGACCTTATAGATTAGTATTATATTAAATATGTGAGAGTATATGTAAGTAATTGTTTCTTGGAAGTAGAATTAAATTCAAGAGTATAAATAATTTCATGGGTCTTGATACCTACTGCCAAATAGTTTTCCAGAAAGGATATGCTAATTTATACTTCAAACCACAGTCTATAATAGTTCCTATCTCAATAATAGCAATATTAGCCTTGAGTGTTATCCCTGACATAGAAATCTTAGCACAGGTGGAAAATGCGCATATTTTGAGTTTTCTGTATTGCTCTGATGGAAATCAGCTTTTTACTCTATTAATTTGATATATTAATAAAATTTATTTTACTGTACTTTTTAGATAAACTCTGTTTGTGCTAGAACTATTTTTAAAAAGAACAAGTTGATTTCTTTTTCATAAAAGAAATATATTTAAGGTAGAAATTACTGGCAAGCAGAAAAAAGAAAGCAAAGATTACCTCCTGGAGATAACCTACCTCCTGGAGATAGCCACCATGGAAACTTGAGTATATTTGTGTTTAATCTTTTTTTTTTTTTTTTTAATGAGTACATTTCAGCAGTTTTCATGCTTGGCTGCATATCATAAACTCCTGTGGTACTTAAAAAAATATATATGACCAGTCCTCATCTCTAGAAATTCATATCCACTCAGGTCCTTCCTTAACACCATTTCCTTTATAGTTAATGGTGCTGAATTCCATGTTCCTTAGGGTTTTACTTGCCTGCCTGCCTTCGGCCATTTTATCTATTGCCAAAAATGCAGTGACCTATTAAGAGGCTTATGACTCCTATCCTTATCCCATAAACCTATACTAAATGCTAGAATCTTATATCCCAAAAAGTTTTCCTCAATTCTCCATGAGTATGATACAGGTCACCCAAACTCAGTCGATTCCCAGCTCACTTCATTACTTTTGTCAAAAATGGATCACTACTTTAGTGTTCCAAATAGTGTGGCCATCTCATGCACCCTCTTGCTCATCCCAACCCACAAAGCCAGGCAGACACCAAGATGGTGTCTAACGATCCCTCTCTCAGATATTCACTTTTATAAAATCCCTTCCTCTTGAATACAGTGTGGCCTAGCAACCTGCTTATAACAAATAGATGGCACAAGCATGTCACTTCCATGATTAGGTGACATAGACTATACTTCTGCTTTGCTAGCATTTTCTTCCCTGGTTGGCTTTGTTGAAGCAAGCACCATGTGGAGAAGCCCATGTAGCAAGGAACTGAGGCCCACCCCCTCACACCACGCACACCCCCATATCCAACCAATTCAAGGAACTGAATCTTGTCAAACACCATGAGAGCTCTAAAGCATATTTTTCTCTGGTTGAGTATTCAGGTGAGACCTCATCCATGGCCAACACTTTCATTATAGCCTTGTGTGAGGTCCTGAAGCAGAGGATCCCACTAAGCCATATGTGGACTCTGGATCTACAGAAACTGTGATATAACAAATGTATTTTTGAAAAGTTAGTGGCAATGGATAATGCAGCTGTAAGTAACAAACACAATTAATCCCCAAGTCTTGTTGATTCAGTTTACCTGATATGTCTTAAATCTAATGTATTTCCCATGTCAATAACTAGCCATCTAGCTCAGACATGATCATGAATCCCCTCAACTCTTGTAACTGCCTTCTAATCTATCCTGTGCCTTTTGCCTTGTGACCTCCAACCCCAAATTTTTCTTTGCAAAATCCTCCTGCAAAAGGGAAATTGGATCTTATTCCACTGCTTACAACCCTTCAGCACTCTTACATTGTTCTTGGGGTGAAGTCTAGTGTTCTCAACCTGACTAGTGTTCTCTGTGACTAGTTCCTGTTTGCCTTTATTCTAGGTCCAAAATTCACCATGTTCTCTTATTCTTGGCTTAACCCTTGCTTCTCTCTCTTCCTGAAGTCTTCTCTCATGCAATTTTCTGCTTTTCTTGCATACTCCACATGTTTCACTTACTATAACTTGTTTTTCACATGCAAATAAGAATTTCCTTTTGCAAGTCTTTCCAAAATGCCCAGGTCTGAGCTGAAAACTACATACATGATCTACTGTCTCCATGTACATCATCTATTTCTGTGTTAATAAATGCCAATACCTATTTATCTCACTTTCCCCATTTGCTTCAAACTACAGAGCACAAAGATTATGCTTATTTCATTTACTACTTGGTTGACATTCAATAGATATTTGTTGAATGAATTAATGAATGAAGGAATACCAGTGGAGAATTTTTCCTCTTTCTTCTGTGTTTAGTGAAACCTCTGAAGCACAGAGAAATTTCCTGTATGTGCTATGTCTGGATCAGGCTGGGGCTTGATACTTCTGTCCACTGTCTCTAACACATGCCAGCTTTATCCCACTGTATCCCTAACATGTGTCAGATTTCTGTTTTGGTGGATGCCAAGTGGATCTTGGGGCCACATTCTTTCCAATGTCAATGGTCATCCTGAATGAAACAGAAAGTGAGTGGTCCCCAGTTGTACTAAGTTTGGCCTAGTCTTCCAGTTCAGGGATAGCAATAATGTATAGCCAGGATTTCCCTCTGTTTCATCCTGGTTTTGTGAGCTCTGTCTTGGAGGAAGCCATATGTGTTGAACACATTCTCATTCTTCTCTTAATCTGGATTTATCTTTAGTGATGAGAAGGTTTTTAAAAAGTTTTGCCACATGAGTGCTATCCTTTGCTTCCAGGGCATTCTACTACAAGACTTCCCATTTATTCATTGGAATAGCAGAAAAGAAAAGAGATTAATGGCTGTGCTCAATGTCTTTTGGCCTGAAAAAAGCATTTGCATTAATTTCAACTTAACTCTAATGCATGTACTTTCAACTTCTTAAATATGATTGCTTTGCTTGGTTTCTTATAATTAGGAAATTTCTCTTTATAATTCATTCTTATTCATAGGAATATATCTTAATTTTTAGATTCACTACATATATGGAAGTGTGTGTGTGTGTGTGTGTGTGTTTGTGTGTGTGTGTTGCTGAGGATGAACCCTAGGGCCTCATACATGCAAGTAAGCACTCTATCACTGAGCCACATCCCCAGCCTCTCATATCTGAGAATGAGAATGTCTCTATTTTTGCTTCATACATGAAAAACAAATTGTGAAGTATAAAATATTTAGATAGTAACTTATTTACTTCAAACCCAGTAGTTGCTGATCTGTTGTTTTCTCTCCTTTAAGGAGGAGTAGTCTGAAGCCAGCCTGATTTTTCTTTCCCTGTGTAGATCACCTTTCTTCTTTTTAATCTAGAGTCTAATATCATGTTTTATCCTTTATCATTGTAATTTAGTTTTACCCCTTGATGCAATTTTAGTTCTTAATTTTTCCTAGACCATAAGAAACACATTTGGTTTGCACTCAAGTAATTTGTTCTAGCTTTGAAAAGTACTTTTCAGTGGTTGCTTCTGTTTCACTTATACAACTTTCCTTTATAGAAAACTTTTTAATTTTTAGATAAGATTTTTAGGTAAATTGTGATTTTCTTTTTAATGTCTGAGAGCTGTTTGTATGCAAAGAAAGTCTATACTGTTATTCCAGGTTTTAATAATCACTTTATTAAAGATACAGTCTTTTAAAAAACTAGCTATTTTTCAAACCTTTAAGTTCACCTTACACATTTTATTATTTGATTTATGAATCTAGTAAATTTTAACAATTACTTTCAAGGGAGCCTTTAAATAATGTTTGATCCATTTAAGTTGAACACATTCAACTCTCAAGCAGGTCCCTTTACAACTTAGTTAATAAAATCCCCTTAAGTATTTAAACTCTGTGTATAAATTTAATACGTTCACTTTTCTTTTTAAGCTTTTCAAATGCCTGAACCAGCATACAAACCTTAACAACTCCAGTAAATCTAATAAATTCAATAACGAATCACATGTTCTCTTAACCACTCCAATATTTTTAAACTTGATTAAATTCTCTAAATCGTTCCACTTAAAGGTAAAAGTCTAAAATCCATTACTCAATTATACCTTTAAATTGGAATCTAAAGGATAATCTGTCATATTCACAGATATGCCATATGCTCTTTAACATTAAACCTCTATATACTGGATCCATAAACAGTGAACCATGATTAGAAAACTCTTCTTAAGCTTATAACAAAAGTATTAATTCTTTAGGTTTGATTTTTTAAATTACTTCTATATTTAATGTTAATGTGTATACATTACTGGAGTGAAAAGATAGAGGACCACTAGATTTTATTATCAAAAATAGATGGAGTTTGTTATTCCAAAGGAGTGGGAGTTACCCTTTGGAGAATGGGTTGCCATTGAGGGAGAACTGGGTACCCATCAGTTGACTGAGAATGCACACTGCTGTAGAGTTCTGACCAGGATACATAGGGTCTAGGGTGGCCACATGGCATTATTATGACAACACGGGACTCCTAGTCTACTTCTTGTGAATGAGGTTGGTGCTTTCTGGTTCAAATTATGCAGTTCTTCCTACTGCCCACTAAATATTGCAACTAATTCTGAAACTGCTTGTTTGGAATTTGTACTTCTTCAACTTCTCCAAGTTGTTTTAATGTATTTCTTTCATCTCCACAGCCCTGCAGGTAATTCATTCCTCTGATTTAAGTAACAACAACAAGAATAATAGTACAGAGATGATTTGTTGAGCATTTGCTTTGTGCCAGATTAGGTGCTTTGTGTAACATAACCCTTTTAACCCTCACAGCAGTCCTCTGATGAGGGAACTCCAGTATTTCCACCTTATAATTATATTATAATGTAAAATTTTAGGTGAAAAGGAAAACAGTAACATGACCAAGGTCACATAGCACTGGATCAAGAATTTCAACGCTGGCATTTTCTTTTACTGTGAGATAATATTTCTTTCTTGTAGGTAAGATCAAAGGGGATCAAAGAATCCAAACTTTCAGAGGTGAGTGACCTCTCTTAGGTTCAAATTATGCTTTCAGATTTTAATACTCCTAATTAGGTTGTAGTTCACTTCCATCCCAACCTCTTTGCTTCCTGGTTGAACTCCTGAATCATTCACAGGTTCTTCATGCACACAAAGAGCCTCCGATCATCTAATTGAATGTGTTCAGCTCTCATGAATTTCTCTGTTATCTGTTACCACAACCAAAGCCCTGCAAATCACATTCTATTGTTTGTTCTCCTCCTTCCCTATTTCTGATTTCATTTTTTGCAATGTGAATTCTCGCTATGATTTTCAATGTGAGCTTTAATTCTGTTATAATAATTTTAGTTTTCTCAAAATAATTCTTTGTTTTTCTCAGCTTTCTTTGTGCTGTTTATTGTTTTCAAGACTCATCTTATTGTCTTTTACTTTTGGCTCTTCTTTTATAATGGTTTCCTCTTTGAGTATCATAGAGGTCACGTCTTCTTGTACATTATTCAATTGAGGTTGCTAACCTAATTCATAGAGATTCTCCTGATTCTTCTAAGTTGAGAAAGAAAAAAGGTTTTCTCACAGTGTCCAGCAATAGAAGAGTAAGTAATATATTATTCACTAATGAATGGACAGAAAGGTGAGATGCCTTCCCTTGCCCTTGATAAGGTCATGGCTGAGACTCCTATGACAAAAGACAAGTTAACAAGAGGAAGGCATAACAAATCTACTTAATGTTTTATATGACATTAGAGCCTTCAGAAGTGAATGCTCAAAGACCCAAAGAAAACTGTCTATTTCGATGCTTAGTTTAATAAAGAACAGACAGCCATGTAGAAATGCAATTAGACAAAGGGTATGTTCTAATGGCAGTGGACTGGGAGGGGGAGCAAGGCCAGTCTGTTTAGTTTCTTCTTGGACTCTGTGTGGCATTCCTTTCTCCCAGGTATGGGGCAAGACCCCTCTGGATGGAGGGTCTTATGACTTATTATTGGACAATGTAGGTCAGAGAATTTCTTTTATGGCCATCTCTTACACAGAAAAGCAGAGGGTGGTTAAAAGAACCATTTCTAGGTTTTATGGCTCACTTTGGAGGAAAGGAGTTGTAGTTTCCATAATCTACCATGCGTGATAGAAATTCCTGTTTCTGTAACTCACTTCACAGGAGAAGTCAGGGTGGGAGACAGGAGGGCAGAAGGTCAGAGAGTGACTTTGCTTCTAAGGCTGTTTTTGAGGCTTCCTAACCTGTGTTGTGTGTGTGTGTGTGTGTGTGTGTGTGTGTGTGTGTGTGTGTGACTGAGAAATGAGCCTAGGGACATCCAACCCCTGAGCTCCACCCCAGCTCTATTTAATTTTTTATTTTGAAACAGAGTCTTGCTAAGTTTCAGAGGGTCTCACTAGGTGTCTGAGGCTGTCCTTGAACCAGTGATCCTCCTGTCTCAATGTCCCAAGTACTCAAAGAAGATTATAGGTGTGTGCCATCAGGCCCAGCACTTTCTAAACTGCTTGTGGTTCAATCTACTCAGTGTGCCAAAACACCATACTTAGGGATGTGCTATATGAGCCCCAATACTATCTATATCTTTCTTTACTATTTTCTGGGAGTTTCAGTCTGAAAAAAATGGGGCAGGAAGGCTGGGTTGGTGGAGGTGGGAGGAGAGTGAGTGAGTATACAGCTTCTGGATACTCAGGTGTGTAGTCCTTCAGTAAGGGTCTCTAACACCCTGCCAAGTTTTAATCTATCTTTGCCAGCCATATATTTAGTTGAAATACTTTTCAGAGTCTAATAATAGGTTGTCTGTAAGTTATTTTTAATGATGGTATGGGTTTTATATCTTTCTATGAATTAAAGGTATTTTAGCTAGGAATTGGGAAAAGCAAATCAAGGGTTGCCAGCCATGCTTCATTTAAATCACAAGTATTTAGCTGTGATTCTTAAAGAACTCTACAGGATAGATTTTATACCCTTAATACCTTATCCCCTGGATTTTATAGTGGCCCTGGATTTATATCATCTTGCTTATTTTCATCTAAAAGATAGTCTTTAAAATGTTATAGTTCTAAATAACCAGAACTGAGTATTATTTTCATCTGCGGACAGAAACATTGGTCACTCATTGACAGAAATCTAAGCAATGAATGTGACTTAAAGGTAAATATGAAGCCTTTATATACTATCAGAGAATAGAATAAAGAATATAACGTTTTATTTTGTAAATGTGACAAATAATGAGAGGAAAGCTGGCCAGAATGAGAGAGTTGGGAGGGGAATATTCTCAAAAATAAATCTTTAAACTACCATCAGAAGAACATTATCGGCTCCCCATGGCAGACAGTAGAGTTGAAATCCCTTTGCCAGGTATTCAAAGCCACCTGCAATACAATTCTGCGTGCTTCTGCAGTCTTTTCTTTTACTCCTTACCTTTGTGAACTCTGCATCAAAGACCATACAGTGTACTGGGTTGAAGCTGGTAGCGAATATTGTGTTTTCCAACACTAGGTCTTTGTTCTCAGGATCCCTTTCCAGAATGTTCTTCCTTCCTGCCAGAGTCTGCTCATCTTCCAAGACCCAGCTCTGATGATGCGTACTTTCATATCAGCTCTACACCTTCTGAAACACTCTAGCACTGATGGTCAGATCCTGCTTTGCACCATAGCTCCTGAGTTCTTATCACTAACTCAAAGGCATTTCCTGTCTGACAAAGGTTCCACTTTATATCTATATTTCTTCTAAGGCAAACCAAATTGACGTGCATGGAATAGGGCTACAGTAAGTAGAATATTTGATTGAAAAGAGAGTGATAGTAAGAAAGAAAATGAAAGTTGAGAAGGAGAAGAGATGGTGGTCAGAGAAAATTGAGATGACAAAAGAAAAATAAAAGGCAGCTAGATAGTGAAAAGAGAGACAGAGAGACAGACAGACGTCACTGTCTTTAATTCAGAGACAGAAATTTTTTATTCCCCCCACTGAAATGCTTGTCAGCACGCCAGTGCCGTCAACATTGGGGGAAAGAGCTGTTTACTTTTATTTATAAATGTTGATGCTTACATTTGAAGTAAACATTTATTTTCCCGGGGAATGCCCACAGATTTTTGTATTGTGTCAAAGAATGTGTTTGTTATTTTTTAAAAAGCATTTTGGAAACTCTGGGGCATCTATCAATTTTCCAGTTATTCCTATGAGTCTCTTTGACATTCACATTCTATCATTTTTGCCTAATCTTTGTTATTTGAGAGATTAAGGCTGTCTCATTTCATAATACCTGCAAGATTATATTTGAGACCAGCATTTATTTCATTATGTGTACATTTTTTTTTCTCCTCAAACTCGATCTATCAGTCTCTCAAATGGAAACCTTTTTAAAAATTTTTTATTCTAATTGTTTCACGGTAGAGCTTACAAAAGTAAGAGTTGAAAGCTGGGTGTGGTGGCGCACGCTTGTAATCCCAGTACTTGGGAGGCTGAGACGGGAGGATCTGGGTTTGCGGCTAGCCTCAGCTACTTAGTCAAAATAAAGAATAAAAAAATAGGACTGTGGGTATAGCTCGGAGGTAGAATGCCCCTGGGTTCAATCCCTAGTACTGCAAAAAAAAAAAAAAAAAAAAAAAAAAAAAAAAAAAAAAAAAAAAAAAAAAAAAAAAAAAAAAAAAAAAAAAAAAAAAAAAAAGAGTCAAGAACTCCTAGGGAAGAAATGAGTTGCTCCCAGGCCACAGCTGTTAAGCTCTTCCTATGAAACACATCTAAGCTTACTCTGAGCTCCATCATCTAGGATGCCCACTGCAGCCAAGTTAGGCTGCAAGTTGTTACGTTGTTTCTCATTCAGCAGCACCTCAAAACAGTCTTCTCCAACCAAATGAAATGAAGGCTAAATGTAGTTTCTGGGCTGTTTTCCACTTGTGCTCCCTCTAAGGTTCTAGTCCCTAAGAGGTTTGAAGCAACCCTAGGCCCTTTGTCACGTAGGCCCTTGCTTAGATGGCATAGAATGGATTTGCCACTTTCTTGCCTTTGCATCGGTCCTTTGTGGGAATGAGTTCCCATTCTTTTCATCGGAGTCCACTGCATGGTAACATATGTTAAGTGGTTGGTCCTGGAACATGGCCGGCAGCCATGTTTCTTCCCTTCCTGCCAATGGAAGGCCTTCTTCCTGGAGAGGGAAGTGTGTCTGGCAGCTCTAGGGGAGGCCATTGGGAATGATACATGAGAGAAGCAGCTTCCAGTTATAGTGCAATCAGGATGAAAGGATACAAAAACCCCCTGCACTTCACACAATATTGGCATTAGAAGGTGAGAATACCAGAACTGAATATTAAAGAAGGGCAAGGTGGGAATGGAGGAAAGGTTTCTCAGGTAGAAAATTCAGCACATGCAAAGACCCAGAGGAGAAAGAAACCAAGGCATATGCTTTTGGGGAACAGGGAGAGATGAGACGGACAGGAGAGAGGAGCCAAAGGCCTTGTCTGCCAAGATATGAAATTTGGACTTAGAGCTTCAGAGAATAAGGACAGAAAGCTGGCGCAGGAAGTGGGAATAATGATAGCACATGCCTGAGGATTTAATTTGGTAGCCATAGCCTGGCACAGCGTACGTTGTGGCTATTGCTAGCCTATATGGCGCCTCGGTGGGAGTTAGAAATAACCCCCACAGTGATTCTGCACATATCTGTGGCTGCACAACCAAGCACTCCAAAGCACAGTGGCAGAAAACAGACACTTTTTTTTTTTTTAATGCTCATGGACTTTGGGGGCCAAAAAGTCAGACAGGCTCAGCAAGACAACTTGTCTCTGCTGCAAATGTCTGGGCATCTGGTGGAGAGACGAGAAAGCTAGAGGTGGCTCAGTAGCTGAGAGTCATCTGGAGGTGGCTTCTCATACATGACTGGTACTGGCTGTTGGCCCGGACCTTCTCTGGAGCTGTCAGGCTGAACATGTGGCTGAAACCTCTCCACATTGCCTGGGCTTCCTCACAGCATTGAGTCTTGCTTCACAAGGGATTGTCCCAAAAGGCAGGAAGGAGAAGCGGGCTCTTTGTCACGTTGACTGCGTGCTATGGAGTGAGAAGTCAAAAGCTCAAAGTGGGTGGACTGGGCATCCCACTTCTCTGTGGGAGAGTAACGAAGAACTTGGGAACCATTTTTAAAACTGTCACTGCTAATTAGGAATACATGCCCCCTCCAAGCAGATGCCTCTCTTCAGGAAAGGAAAAGCTGCCCTATTTCTCCAAACAAATGTAGCCCCACACCAGGGAATGCCAGTTGGGTTCAGCCCTATTCAACACTTTAATTGGGAGCTTTTGTGAAGTTCACAACTTGGACAACCATACACTGAGGCCCTAGGCTCAGAAAACCCTTGCTATTCACTTTCTCCCCACTGTTCCTCAAAACCAAATGGAAAGTGACCTTCATGCTGCTTCTTGATTTGCTCCCTGCATCTATGTTTTTCCTTTATGATTGATTCAACTTAATTAAAAATTAGTTCTATCACATGGCTTGTGCTGCCCCTGGTCTTTCTTTGGTTGGTCATTTAAAAAAAAAAAAAGGCTTCACATTATCTGCCCTTGAATTTTCTCATGTCTGTTTGAGCCTCCCTCCCTCTCCCCCGATCTTTTCCTGGAGTATATGCCAAGCAATATAAATAAGAAGTGCTGTTTTTAAAAGATTCAATTTTAATGACTTGTATTTTCTGTATTGGATCTTTTTTGGGGCAAGTATTTTTAGAGTGTTAATCATCCTCTCTCCTATAAACTTCCATATTTTAAATGTTTATCTTTTAGAGAAGTTTTTTTCAAAAATATATTTATTTAATTATTTAATTCAGTTGCATGTTATAATATGTTTAAAGCTTTCCCTAGATCTTTCCTGAAGCAACTGGCATCAGAAGAAGGGGGACAAGAAAAATGTGTAAGAGAGAGTTGTGGAGGTAAAATGAACTGAGCTATAAATAGACAAGGAATGGGAAAATGGGTTAGGATAGCACATTCATAATTCCACTGAGGAGGGGATGGGATGGTGCTGAAGAAAACTGGAGAAAGACAACATCAACATCCCGTACCAGCCATCAGCTTACCCTAGTAGCCGAGTGCAGCTTGGACGTGGTACAGATGGGCAAGGCGGTGAGCAGGAGGAGGAGTAGGGCCTCGCTTAGGCAAAAAGGATGTTCACATAGACATTATATTTTCAGACAGCATCCACTAAGGAGTTGATTAGCAGTACCATATTCTGTGCAGTATTCTCTGGAGTATTTCTTGATTATAAGTCACCAACGACCTGGAATTGAGTCAGATACTTGTTTTATAATATTCCACTATCCTGTCAGTGCTAGACCTGGGAGAAAACTGCACTGGAATGGATGCATCCCCCCTTACCCCAGTTCATATGTTGAAACCCTGATTCCAGTGGGACCTTGTTTGGAGATGGGGACTTTGGAGGTAGTTAGGTCATAGACTAAAGCCCTCATTAATGGGATTACTGAGAAGCCAGAGAAATAGCTAGTGCTCTTTCTACACCATGTGGGGACAGAAGGAAAAGTTGGCAGTCAAGCTGAAAGAGGTCCCTGGCCAGACCTAGACCGTGCTGCATCCTGATCTTGGATTTCTGGCCCAGAATTGTGAGAAATAACCTTCTTGTTTTAGCCACCCAGTCTTTGTTAATTTGTTATAATTGCCCAAACTGACTAAGAGAAAGGTCACTAAAATGTGGAACAAAATCAAACTGATTTCTAACCAATGGCCTTTGGAGCCAAAGTGTATGCCCACATTCTTCTATGGGTCCATGTCTCTTCTCTTTCCTTTCTAGATTAGAAGATCTTGTTCAGTGTGGTAAGAGGATGTTAGGAGAAGGAAAAATGACTTTTGGAGTCAAACATATAAAAGCTTGGATTTAGATATCTGAGAATAAACTGAATGTTCAAATTATAAAAGAGTGGAAATATTTTGGACACAGAAAGATTCTAAATAAACTCTTGTATTCACTGTGTATTAGTTGCAAGGGATTCTTTTTAAAGCAATTGGAAAAAATGTGCAGACAACATTTCATGTTCTTAAATGCTTGTTTTTGAAACATCTCAAGTGAAATCAGATAAACCTAATATTTTAAATGGGAATTCTGGGATTCGAACTAAGGGTTCTACTTTAGTGAGCCCTGTGGCCAAATTTCAGTTTCCTCTGTGTATTCCATTACTCTGGATGGAGCCCAGAGGAGGTCTGCCTTCCTGCTCTGTGACTTTCTCCAGAAGCACAAGCAGACTGGGCAATGCTTTGCTAGTGAGATGGCAGTCAAGGCAGGAGAGACCCTTTGTTGTCTTGCTTTGGGTGCACAATGAAATCCTGTTGCCTTGCTTAAACTACCTTCCTCTGTGGATTGCAACTCATGACCACTCTTCTTTCAATCCCCATAGAAGAGTTTAATGCACTGTTAGATTATTTGGCCACTAGATGACTCTGTCCTAATGGATCCATTTTTATCCTTCTACACTTTTTTTTTTTTAACCCACTTAAAGAAATGTGAAAAAGACTGGTTTTTAAAGCTCCTCTTTACTCTTCAATTGGATGTACCATTATCATCTTGGGTTAAAAGCACTTCCAGAAGGCTATGGTAGTATAATATCAAATCTCATACACTCAAGGCACCATTATTCTGTGTACCATGATGAAAGCAAAAAACCTGCCACTTGATTGTAAGGCACCCAATCCCATCAACTGTGAGGTCCATTCTGACTTCAGAGATATGGAAAGGCAAAAAATATATCTTAGAGAAATAATGAAATAATGCATACATATTTGAAATGTTTATCACTCTATAGTCATATAATTTTACATAAGTGCAAAATTTTTAGGGCAATATTCAATCTTCTATTTTGCCCACTGCCATTGCTATACATTCTTTCCCCGATACAATTGCACATATATCATATGAAAAACTTATATAACATAATATGTAAAGATGTATAGGATAGCTATTCACATTTATATCCATGATCATATGAAAACCTACATACACACATATAAATATAACATTTTAAAAACGTCTTATTTTTTTATAACAATGTGTTTTCCAGAAGCATCAATACCATATTCTCTTTATAGTAAGCTCTGATATCTGGTAAATTATTCAAAATACTTCGTGGAAACTCTTTTTTATCCCAGCTAGCAGAGCTCTTATTGGTTGAATAATATTCTGTGATGGATCAATTGATGCACATCTGTTTTATTTCTATTTTGTTGATGTTATTTTTTGCTTTTATATCCTATACCATACTCTTAGGTATTTCAGTTTTTATTTCTTAAGCTTGAGTCCCAGGAGGGGAATTTTTGGTCAAGAATATATATATGTATATACATATATATATATGTATATACATATATATATGTCAAGTATATATATATATATATGTATATACATATATATATATGTATATAGGCATTGAGTATTGAACCCAGGGGAATTCTACCTCCAAGTTACACCCCTAACCCTTTTTATTTTTAAGGTTTAGGGTTAGTAAATACACTTATTAAATTGTTTATTTGCAGAATCCTAGACTTTGCTTTGATTTTCCTCCATAAGGTGCTTTTGATTCTTTGTTTCACTGTGATTTGTCTTATTGTGATGCATATTTTTTACATAATCTTAATTACTTTTCCACAATTCTATTTTTATAGACATGTGTGTCTGTTTGCTTCTGAATGCTTTTATTCTCCCTGGCTTTGTTATGGTTTTAAACTTTTTTTTTTAATTCAGTGATTCATTTTCTTGGTATTCTTAGTGGGGGTCAGGTTTGGTCATTGGATATCTAAATTAATGGAAGTCAGGAAATTATAGACAGCAATTTGGTCTCTGCACCATGAATGTGTGGTGATAGTCACATGCATGCTGCCAGCCTCATGGGAAGGCTTCCTTCTCAAAAATAATTCTCTGGTGGCAGTTCCTATATTCTGCAGGGCAGGGGATAGGAAGCATTGGGTCCACTTGCTTAGGTACTTTGTATTCTCCTCCCTTTTGTCTCAGGAGCTCAGGCCTGCTCTTGATTTTGGAATCTGCTGAGGTGTATGGTCCACGCTTTTTCCAGCATCTCAGGAGTTAAAACCGTCATGCTGAGACTCTCTTTGAGGTCAGTCTCCTGTAGTCTCTTGCTCATCTTGCTCCCATGGAGAAAGCTTGAACCATTTCCTCTTCTGGGGACTTACTCAGCGGGGAGTCTTCACTTCCACTTGGCAATCCTTTGACCCAATGGAAGCAGATTGATTGCAGCTGTACCAAACCTCAGCAAGGCAACCATCTTTCCAGAGCCCCTACAGGCCTGTTTTAAAATGGTTACATGATAAATCAGCAAAATCTTAGCAAAATCCAGAGTTCCCTCGCCTTTTAAATCAGGAGAAACAATCAATCTAGGCTAGGTTGGTTCTTTGACTTAATGCACATTGGCAATCAGAGCTTAACTGCCAAAGGATGTTTTTTTCTTTTCCATGTGTGAGACTGAGGGACATTTATTGTAAAAGTTAAACAGAGTGACAGCTTGCTTTGGCTGATGTGTAAGAGTTCTTGACTGGGCTGCTTTCCTTTCTTCCATAATAAGTAGTTAATAGAAATTCACTGACCTGCAGTGCAGACTTAATTTATCGCGTATATCAAGTTGATTTAACAGGAATGGAATGTGGTGGAACAATAGCTTCCCTCTCTCCCTACCTCTTGGTGATCCTCCGACATTCGTTTGGAAAGAAAATCAGATTTAACACCATGTAGAACCTTTGTGATTTTGAATAACTGGGCTGTGTTTGAAAAAAAAAAGTATTTAAACAATGGCGATCATCTGTTTATTTGAAAAGCTGTCGCGTTTGGGGCGGTGGATATTGGTCTTTAAAATGTTCACTTATAGACAAGACTAAAGTGGCTCAGAACACTGTGTACTTTGCACTGTACAAAGGAGAAATGCGAAGCTCCTGAATTGCTTCTTTCTTTCATGGTGTGTTCTCTATTTGGAAAATCCTTAATTAATTTTGTGTGAAAGCAGACGGTCAGAGGATTTAAGGAAAGCTCAAAAACATCTTGGATTCCCTACCGCTTGCAAAGTGGGGAGAGTGAAAATAGTAAACTGATTAAAGGAAGTCATTCTGAAGTCTACCATTATAATGAGATGTAAATAACAACAGCAACAAATCCAAATCATTTAAAGAAAGTTTGCACAGGGTTTTTTTTTTTTTTTTAAATCTACTTGAAATGCAATTTTTGCCCAACTTTGTTCTCTTGAGACATCAGCCATTTAAAAGCATGATATTGGAACCAACCCAGCATCACTTTTAATTAGCACAGAAATGCTAATTATACTTTTTCTGTGTGATGCTTAATGCTAGCTGTCAGGGTACCGCGGTTTTCACATCAGTTGCAGGGAGGTACACACAATCGCCAGACTCACTATAAAATGATAAAGGCCAATACATCCAAACTGATCATTATTTTTAAACTATAGGGATCCGATAGAGGGTGCATGGGAATAATGGCATCAAAGTGGGAAAGTGGGCTTTTTATTCACTCTAGACACAAGCCTGATTTCTCAAATTATTCAATATTTGTGGTCTGAGCAAATCAGATTTCTTACCATTGAATTGTTGAAAATACACATAGAGCTTAGTTTGGGAAGAAAACTCCTTTTTCACAAAACCGTCTCATTTGAAAAGCAAATAGCTACCCTCTCTCCATTGTAAAGGTTTAGGGTTTGACATATTAGATTATCATAAATGGAAGCCTACCTGTTTTCTTGGTATAATATATTTCTTTAAGATGATAGTTCTGGGAAGGCAGTGAATACTGCCCTTCAGTAAAATCTATTGCCAACTATAAATAAAATTAAGTTGATTTTACTTACTGAAGATAATTTGATATAACCTTTCCCAATATTAAACACATAACCTGTTTCCCCACCTCAGAAACAAAAGAAAATACATCTCAAAAGGGAACATGCCCATTGGTACTGTGTATACATATGAAATTATCAATGCCAATCTTAATATCATGTATGGGGAAGGGGGGGTGGTAAGATGGGGAGGGAGCTGGGGGGATACTTACCAAATGCTGTGGACATGTATGTCCCTATCATTCTGAGCTTCATTATAATGTGAAATTACAATGCACCAAAGAAGAATATTAAAAGCCTCCAAATCTAAATCTTAGATTTTGCCAATGTTTGTATCAGAATGAGGATGAGAGTCTAAATATTTAGTGTCTGAGATTAATACTCATCATGTAATTCTAGGATTCTGTGCAACAAAAGGGTTTAATTCTATATTAAATTACTTCTCTAAAAATTATTGATGTAGATGTACCACAATCATCCAGAAACCTGGGAGGAAAAATATAACAATTTTTGGAGAGCACACTTTTTTTCCTCCAACTTCAGTAAATTCTACCATTTTCATTCACTTGGACAAAGTGCTAAATTCGTTTTTAAAGGTCTGAATGGTAAACTATTATGAAGGAAATTGAATTTGATTATTTTTGGTATACTTGGCCTTCTGTACAATGATAATAACCAGCCCACAGCAGCGCTTACTGTAATATTTATCGACTGCCTGTGATGGTCCTGGCACCGTGCTATGTGCTTTGCGTCATAGGCATGCCAAAGAAGAGCCATTATTATCTCTATTTTATAACTGAGGACAATATGGCTCAAGACATTATGGAACGTACCCAAGGCTTCACAGCTAGTGACTGGTTTATTTCCACAGCTGCCTGGTACCAAAGCCTTCTGTTAACCATCACTCTATATGATGAAATTTATGTGCTTTTATTGATATAGGAAAAAATCCTAAAGGAGTGTTTTTTTTCTTCCTCTGAAATCAGGTTTGATATGACCCCATATCTGTGTGCATCAAGTATGTAAGTTAATTAACCAAAACTCACAGTTATCCTCTATGGTAGCTACTGTCACTACCATCTTACCCTGTGTACAGTTAAAAATACTAGGACAGAGAGTTTGAGCAACTTATCCAAGGTCTGTAGGTAGAACCAGTACTGAAACAGGATTCAAACTCCAGCCCACCTCTATCAGCTGCAGCCTTTTCTTTTTATTCTCCCAGAGGCTTTTGCCTGTTTTCCTATCTATAAAATGGAGACAATCGTTGCCCTACTTATAGGGCAAAGAGTGAGGTTATGAATCTGAAACTATAAAAAGAAAACAGAAAACAACAATAGCAACAAAATAGAACATAAGATAATATGAATTTATTTTTACCCCAACCCTTTCAAAAATAATTAAAAACTTGACACCAAAAAAAGTAAAATAAATATAAGATTAATAGGAAAATCAAATTTAAGCAAAGGAGAAAGGAAAACAAAAAATGGTGAAGCCCACTAGTAGCCAATGCAAAGGTGAAATCAATCTACATAGTTTTTTATCAATAATTAAAAAAATTAAGTATTTTCTTAGGAGAGAGAAATTCTTTTCTCTGCCATTACATTGTAAAAGAAATTTCTTGCATTGGCAGTTGTGAACATAATGATCAATGGTTCCACTAAGTAAGCAATTTGATTACCATATCATCAATTTTTGCTTTTTCTCTTTTTGTCATGGTAGGGATATTAAGGAACCACACAACCTTCAAATTTGGTCAGCAGGAGGGATATGTGGTGGAATATAAGGTTATAGATAATTTAAGACTAGACAATCAGCCCATAAATTGTCAAAAATTGACTATATTTCCAAAGAAGACCCTCTATGTATGCTAGATAGATCTACCACACTGACCAGCAGGTCACGGAGTGCTGATGCCATGTGCGGTGTGATGTGGGATGCAGAATTAGATGATTAGATGCAATTCCTGTTCCTGGGCCCAACTTTAAATTAGATAGTATATTAGCACAAAGAATGGACCAGAATCTGGATAAGGGAAACATGCATGCATTGTAGAATATTCAGAAAATATAGAAAAATATAAAGAAGAAAGTCAACAAATCTTCACCATTGTTACTTTGGGGTACACATTTCCTTCTAGTTTCTACTTCTCACCCCTTTCTCTCTAAGTAGAGACATAAGTATATACCTGGCATAAACATGATATAGACATGCTATAGATATGCACCTGTGTTCACACACTCATATTCAGAGGTTTTGAGGGGTTGTGCACCTTTCTCAAGATTCTGGGGCTTGAGACAGAGATGGAATTCAACCCATTTCTCTCTGATACTAAAGTCCATTCTCTTAAATGCCCTTATATATTTTGAATATGTCAATTGTGGGGACACAAATTATTTTATGGAGATGGAAGCTTGCATTATTCAACACATTGTGCTCTGCTCCTCCCTCCTTAGTCACCTTTTATTGAATGCAGTATTTCAGACCATTGATATTTTTCTAAAATGTGATTTTTTACTATTAATATTCTATCATGACCATCATTTATTTAAACATTCGATTACCAAGTCTTTGGGTTTCCAATGTTTACAAATTGCCACTCACCACTAATAAAGGAGAGAGTGATACTCTCTGTTGATATGTGTCAGGGAAGACTTTATCTAAAAGGAGGCACTTGGGCTAGATCTTGAAAATGCATGGGGTTGACCAGTTAGACATAGAAGAAAACATACCTAGTGGAGGAAAAAAAGCATGCAATGGAAGGTCTGGAGAACTAAAAGTTGATTAGTGCAACAGTGTAGTATCATGTTTAAGAGATGGGACTTTGTTTTCAGGTAGGCATACCCTGTCTGCATATTAATACTGGCATTAGAACTTATTAGCTGTGTGACTTTGGGTAATTGGCTTAGCCTTTCCAAGGCTAGATTTTCTCATCTGTAAAATGAAGATTGCAATAAGGTTGTCACGAGGGTACAGAGAGTTCTTTGTACAGAACCTGATGCCTGAAAGAACTTGAAAATATTCTCTTTTTTAGTGTTAGTATGATTATCAGCCACCTTAAGATATGTAATGGGAAGTGTTGAGAGACAAAGCAAGACAATCCTAGGGAGCCTTAAATATCCTTCTTAGCAGCCTGATCTTTATGCTCTATGTAGTCAGGCCTTGATCAATTTTTAAACTAGGAAATACCATGATCAGCTTTGAATTGCAGTATGCATGCACTAGTATAAGCAGGGACTTTGCAATTCCAGAGGAGATACAGTAGAGGCTTAGAGTAGGTTACAAATGAAAGATGTGTCGAGGGTAGAGAATCACTGAAATGAGTAATTCTTTGCATCAGCATATGAAAGGAGAAGAGGAGTCTGGTTCAATATAGAGAATATCTGATGTTTCTATCTGTAGGCTAATTGTGTTAGTCAGCTTTCTGTTGCTGTAGCAAATACCTGATATAAATCAACTTAAAGGAGGAAAGATTTATTTTGGCTCACAGTTTTGGAAATTTCAGTCTAGGGTCTGTTGCCTTGGTCCTGTGGAAATGCAGAACATCATGGTGGGCAGCATATGACTCCTGTTTAACTCTTGATGGCTGAAGAGCAAAGAGAGGGAGAGGAAGGATGGAGTCCCAATATCCCCTTTGAGACATGCCCCCAGTGACTCATTTCCTCCCCCTTGGCTCCACCTCCCAAATAGTCCACCTCCTCACAGTAGCACTGCCCACTGAGGACCAAGCCCTAAACACATGGGCATTTGGGGACACTTAAGATACAAACTTTAGCACTAGTTCCCCTCCCCCGCCCGTTTTTGGAAACAGCATTTCAGTTTTCTTTTGTATAACTAATCTTCCTTCATACTCAATTAATTCCTTGATCCCATCTGCCCAAGGTGTGTGTAGATGACTCAACAGGTCCACATCCCCAGCCACAGTGATTGGTTAAGAGTAGGTACTGAACTAAGTTGGTCCAACCAGATCAGGACTCTTGCTGAAATTATTATAAAGAGACCTCTTTCACTTAAATGAAAGATGTAAGGATATAATCTTGAGATACCCATTCTAGATGAGAGGCAATAATAGAGGAGATCTAAAAAGAGGAGGGCAGGAGAGCCATTTTATAAAATTGCTTAGCCAAGTCCAGTCATACTTAGAGGTAGCATCTTTTTAAAAACTTTGCAATCAAGTGATTCAATAAAATTTTTCTAGCCACATCAAAGTCAAATTGATTTTCTTTCACTTGCAACTGAAATTTCAGCAAATGTAAGTGATTCCCAGATTTTTGCCTTGGACGGTTAGGTGGATTAACCAATATGTGAAGCATAGAGGCGGTACTGATATGGGAGGAAACAATGACTTTGGTTTGAAGCAGGTTGTCTGTATCACTCGTGGAGCATGTGAGTCCTGGGGATGTCTGGTAGACACTTAGAAAAGTGATTCTGAAACTTAAACGATGGGTTGGAACTGGAGAGGAAGGCTTGGACCCATCAGGTTTTGTGGTTAGGAAAGAGTTTATCTCTTTTTGAAATTCTCCTTCTTTGGGCAAGGCTGTTCCTTTGGCAGGCACTCAGAATATATATGTAAACCATAGGTAGAATGGCAATCCAATAATTACCATATGTAGGACTGTTTAGGGATGAATATACTTTTTGACCCATTGATACTCATATGCAAAATGTTATTAATGTAATTGTAGCACTACCAGGTAATTAAGATACCAATTTTTCATCTCAAGAGAAAAGAACCCAATATTTATAATATCATCCTGTGATTTTCGGGGGGGAGGAAAGAGGACACAGTAATGCACACAATGCTTTTAGAAAGTAAGAAAGAACTGTGGTAGGCCTAACTGACTTTAGGGTGGATATAGGGTAAATAGATAGGTTGGTAGAAAATAACATGTATACATGCATTAAATTGGAGAAAATGAAAAGATCATGCCTGCCCTCCTCCCACGTTGGATGTCCAGCCAATGGCTATGGACAGTGTGACTTATTGCCACATACATCTTGGTCCCTGGATGTTTGGCACCTGAATCAGCTGGGGAATTTTTTTGATTCACAAGAGTTTGGATTTCACTCCAAAATATTCTGATTCTATAAGTCTGCATGCTTAGGAACCTTCAAGTTTACTCACACGTGACCAGAGGTTGGCCATGTATGGGTATGACTTAGTGGCAGTAAGAAATACAGATGTAGTCCCATTCGCATATGTTAGTCTGACTGTTTAAATTCATTATCTCTCTGTTTCCTTGTTGGGGCTTGAAATGATAAACTTCAAGGTCCCTTTCTGCTTTCAACATACCTTCACTTAATTCACGGAACTAGTTTGTTTTTCTATTCTTCATATGTGAATCTTTAAAGTGTGCCTCCTACTTCATAAAGAAGATTAAAAAAGATAAAATTCAAATCACTGTTTCAGCTGTCTTTTTACTGCTGGCAAGATGACAGTGTTAGAAGTGTCTCAGTTTAGAGATATGAACAGGAAAGATAGTGAACTATGTTGTATGTAATTTAATCTTTAAGCACACACCGACCACTTAAAGTTATTTTCTATACACTTAAAATGATAAAAATGTAAGAAGAATGTTATTTAACTTTCTCTGTTTTGTTATTGCATATTATGCTATTCCCACTAGAGAAAGCATAGCATTTTTTTTCTTCTTTTCTTTGAAAATAAAGCTCATGCAAAGTGACAGGCTTAGAACATATTTCTAAATCAAAGAATGACCATTATAGGACTTGATCATACAAGTTACTTCCCTAACTACCATTTATTTGTGCTAAAATTGGCTGCATTCCTGATGATAATTCTGGAAGACAGCAGTAGGATATGACTTGCCTTCCCACTGTTTGATATAAATCTCCACTGATACGAATTGAGTTCAGCTGCAGTGAACTTAAATGCTAATGTTGAAAACATAAGGCAGCCTGCTGTTTCTTTTATACCAGAAAGTTTTAACTTTTCCAGTCTTCTGAATTCTACCCCCCCCCCGACTTAGGTTAGATCAAATTTGTACCACTCCATTTCTGTCTGAAGGGTGAAATGTGCAAACTTGATTTACATAACTCAACATGAAAAAGGAAGACAGAATTAATCATAAGGACAGGCACACCACTCTTGTCCTTGAATAATATACCATAACAGACATGGGAAATTGGTTGCTGAACAGTGTTTATCAGGTAGCCAGCGAATGTTTGTTAAGCACTGACTCTGTGCCCAGATCTGTGTATGATACTCTAGATTCTAGAAAATAATGATAATCAAAATAATAATAGAACTTACTGAATGCTCGTTGTGTGTCAGACATTGTAATAAGCACTTGATGGTTCTTGTGAAATATTCAAAAGAACCTTGTGAAGTAGGTGCTTCAATTTGATATTGATTATTATTATATCGATTTTACTGATGGAGAAGTTGAAATCCAGAGAGATTTAAAAAAATATCTTCCCCAAGGACTCAAGAAACCAGATTTCACACACAGGTGTCCATACTCTTGGCATCTTGATGTTCCCCAACTATAAGGAGTTGGCCATGGAGTTGGGAACAACACAAGGAATGCACAGTTCTTCTGGAAAAGGTCCAGCATTGTAAGGTATACATAAAACAAATGGCATCAGGGTTCCTTCCTAATTATGCAAAATGTCAACAAATGTGTGATCGTGGGATGGATTAAGAGTGAAGTGGCAGCCAAGGGCCAGGTTGTGGGGGCTGCTGAAAGCATCATTAGAAGGTGGCTATATCCTTCTTGGCCTGGTAGTACACCCCTGTAATCCCAGCAACACAGGAAGCTGAGGCAGGAGGAGCACAAGTTTAAGGCCAGCCTGGGAAATTATAATGACCCTGTCTCAAAATAATTTTTTTCAAATCTTTTGAGCAGCAAAGGAAACAAGTCTGAAGAGAAAACCTAGAGAATGGTCAAAAATCTTTGCCAGCTATTCCTCTGATAGAGGGCTAATATCTAGAATACAAAGGACTCAAAAAAACTCAGCACCAAAAATGAACAAATAAACAACCCAATAAAAAAATGAGTTATTGAACTGAATATACACTTATCAAAAGAAGAAATACAAATGGCCAATAAATATATGAGAAAATGTTCAACATCATTAATAATCAGAGAAATACAAATAAAAACTTCACTGAGATTCCATTTAATTCCAGTTGGAATGTCAATCATCAAGAATGCAAACAATAGCAAATGCTTGCAAAGTTGTGGAGAAATAGGAACTCTTATACACTGTTGGTTGCTGGGATAATAAATTAGTATAACCATTATGGAGATCTTTATGGAAGTGCTTCAAAAAACTAAAAATGGGACCACCATATAACTGAGGTATACCACTCCTTGGTATATTTTAAAAGAATTAAAATCAGAAGACTGTATTAACACATACATACTCATGTTTATAGCAGCATGATTCACAGTAGCCAAATTATGGAACCAACCTAGGTGTCCATCAGCAGATGAATAGATAAAGGAATGTGATATATGCACACAATGGGATTTTACTCAGCCATAAAGAAGAACAAAATTATGTCATTTGCAGGAGTTAGATCAGCCAATCTCAGAAAGTCAAGGGTCATATGTTTTCTATCATATGTGGAAGGTAGAGAGAAAATAGGAAACAAAAGGGATTTGATGTAAATGAAGAGAAAGACCAGTAGAATAGTGGAAGGGGATTGGGAGAGGGAATGGGGAGGAGGAAAAGGACAATTGAGGAAGGAAATAGTTCAAGTAATGTTATGGTATCACTCCCAACCTCAGTAACATGTACAGGGAGTGAGGTGTGGAGAGTGGGGTGGGGTGCAGGAGGGAAACACATCAAGTGATATGTACATGAGCATGTATGTTTGTATCACTTTGAACCTGCCTATAGTGTGTACTAATAATACACCAAAAAAAAGTATAAAAACAAAATAAAAAGGGGATGCCTAGTACTAAAAAAAAAAAAAAAAAAAAAAAAAAAAAAAAAAAAAAAAAAAAAAAAAGGAAAAAAGACTCCTCTTCTGGGCTGTATCTTAAGAGGAGTAGGGGAAGGGACATGCTCAGATATTTTTTCTTTTGGAAAGATTATTTTGGAAGTGGGGCAGCAAATAAATTGAAGGAGATACGAGAGCAATAAATGTCAGTGCTGATAGTGGTTTAAAACTTGAATCTCAATGAAATATATGAGGCATATTTGGGAAATATTTGGAAATTACTTCTGTCCCAGTCATAGTCACTTAATGCTGCTGAGTCTTTGGACACTTTTCGGTTCCCTATTTTATTTGACAGTATTCTAGTACCTGACATTGTGACCTCATTTTTTCTTTTTCTTTTTTTTTTTTTTAACATAGTTGTCTCCTTCTCAGTCTATTTTTACTGATTCCTTCTCTTTCTAATCTACCTCTTTCTGTCTACTTGTAACTACGTCTCTTCCTTTTTATTAACCATGATGGAATTCATCAGGATTGATCTTGGTATTGCTTCCCTTCTCATTCAGTGCAATGTCTACTTTGTTTTTATAGGTGATTTTTATTGTCTATATGCTGCTGACTAACAGATTTTGTCTCCAACCTAGACTTTCAGACTGTGACACCAACTGCCTACTTGACAAACCCATTTGGAAGTCTAACAGACATTTCAAACTCAGCACATCAAAACTAGACTTGTCAATTCTCTACTTTTCTATCACCTCAGTCAATAGTACTATTATTCATTTAGATATTCAATTGAGAAGCCAGAAATATTCCTTAACCTTTCTTCTTCCCTCCTTCCTTCTCTCCCTCCCTTCCTTCCTCTTATTTTTCTTTCCTTTTGTACTGGGGGTTGGACTCAGGAGCCTTCCACCTCTGAGATACACTCCTAATCCTATTTTATTTTTTATTTTGAAATAGCATCTCACTAAGTTGCTGACGGCCTTGCTAAGTTGTTAAGGCTATCCTTGAAATTGCCATCTTCCTGTCTCAGCCTCCCATGTACTGGGATTACAGGCATGCACCACCATGCTCTTTCCTTTAATGCCCATATCCATTCTATTAGGAGATCCTTTCAGATCTACCTTCTGATACATCTCAGTGCCTGTCCATAATTCTTGTCCAAGCAGGATTATCTTTCAATGTCTTTTATTTTTTTCTTGTATTCTATGCTTTCTTACTTGTTTGGTTGCTTAATGACTACTGTTTTCTAGCGAGGACTGTAAAAGTTGATGAGGGCAGAGACTGTTTTATTCTCCATAGCACCTAACACAGATGATTAACTAAAGAAATATATGTAAAACGCATAAATAGATTGATGGCTGATTTAATATAGGTAGTGAGAAATAGAAGAGAGAAAGGTACCCTAAGTCATCCCCAGGTTTCTGATTTGAGTAAGTGACTATGTGGTAATGCCATTTACCAAGGTAAGAACAAGTTCACAGGGAAAAAATAAGCTCTTTTTTTAGATACATTGAGTTTAAGATACTTGAAAGACATCAAGTAGAGATGACTAGTAGGCCCTTGGATATGATTTGTTTTCTATTACTGTAACTGAATGCCTGAGAGTGGGAATTTTGTAAAGAAAAGGTATTATTTTGGTTCATGTATCTGGAGGCTGGGAAGTCCAAGGACATGGCACCAACATCTACTCAGCTTCTAGTGAAGGCCTTATGTTGCTTCAACTCATGGCAGAAAGTGGAAGGACAAGTGGTCACATATGGAAGAATAAAAAGTGGCTGAACTCCCACAATAGCCAACTCATTTCCATAAGAGAAGAATCAGTCCATTCTTGAGGACTCTGCCTCATTAAGTCTCCCAACACTGCCACACTGAGAAATTAAGGTTACAACACATGCGTTTGGGGGAATACACTCACATCACAGCAGAAGTATTAAACTGGAGCTTAGAAGTCAGTTCTGATGTGGAGAAGTTGAGTGCAAACTCACTTGCCTAAGGATGTTACTCAAAGATGTAGGAGTGCCTAGACTCTGTGTGAAGAGTGCCTCAGTCAAAGCCAAAAAAAAAAAAAAAAAAAACATCAAAATTATGGGACCAGTAGAAGATGAGAGTTGGCCAAAGTGGTAAAAAAAGAAAATGTAAGAGATCAATAAAGTCACATGCTGCTGAAAGGTCAGAAAACCATAACCAAAAAATGACCATTGGATTTAGCAACATGAAGAACATTGGTGACCTGGGAAGGCAGTTCCACTGGAGTATAAAACAGTGGTCCAGATTTAAGGAACATGAAGAGTAGAGGTAGTTAAGGAATATGGGGAAAGAGTTTGTTTAGGACAGAAAATGGACAGAAAAGAAACATTGTCAGCTGGAGGCTGGATGAAGAGTTGATGGATTTTAAAAAACATGTATAGAAGAGATTTGAGGAAGTTGATGGGTACAGAAGAGAGAGGGGGATAGAGGGAGAAACAGAGACAGAGAGAGTGTTATAGATTGATTTCTGGATTGGTAGAAATTGTAAGAGCCTCATCTGATGGCTTCCATTTTCTCTTTGAAGAAGGAGAGAAGGTTTGTGCCAGGACCAACCCTTTTAGGGACCCTTTCCTCAGATCACTAAAAGCTACCATCCTCAGTAAGGACTCCTCTGAAATTTTCTGTCTAGAACATTGAAATACTTCCTTAGAGTGATGGTCCAACCCATGTGCTGGGCCTCCTTTTTATAATGGCATTTGTACTCTATGGATGAGCCTTCAGAGAATCGTGGTCAGTGTCATTTATTTGTGGATGGGTTCCTATGGTTCCCACAACTAATATAAGACTTTCTATTTATTATTCACTTGTTCCCTTTTCTTTTTTTAATGACTACTTGCTTTTCACCTTCCTGTTTGTTGCCAGGCATGATGAGCTGGAGTAGAGATACTTGGTATAATGGTTTCAAATTATAATATCAGTATACTTTTGATGCTCCTACATAATTAATGCTGAAATTCACAGCCAGTGGTGATAACAGGAACCAGAAAACAACTCTAAGCATAATGCAACAGGCTTAATAATTGCCTAATATTTTTCTCTGCCTAATAATCAACTTTATTTTTACCTGCTATGACAAAGACTGGTTGGGGGAAAAAATAATTATTATGTAACAATCTCCTCCTCCTTGACCCATCTGAGTCTAAAAGGCATTTTACCTGTTCAGTGGGTGGCTGAGAATCCTAGGCAGTAATGTAGTCAATAGCTTTGCTATTTCCACTTTGGAAATAACAGTTACTACAACATTGCTCAACTCTGCTGAGACTTGAGCTGCTGCATCCACAGTCATCTCACATTCGTTTATTGCATGACCATTAAACAACTTCAAAAATCAGATTTTCACTGTTAATAATTAAGCAATTAGGGAGTTACGAGCTTTGACAAGAGTTCTTCATCTTTTGAGCCCTACAGGGAAAATAAAAACAACAAAGAGAAAGTTAATATACTAAATCCACTAACTGGTTTTTGAGTCCTGCAAATGCCCTGTCGTTGCAATTTCAGGGAGAGATGGACTAGGTATCTCGGAAATGAATTATATTTTCTCCTATTCTTCCAATTGCATGTTTTATCACAGATCTTTCTCTCTCTCTTATCCCAGAGATAAATATGTGTGACATTGGCTAGGGCGCTCTTTGGGAATTTCTCATATTCAATCAGAGGTTTGCAGAGCACTGAGAATCCTTTTTGAATGTCAATAGAATCTGAGGAATGGTGAACGGGGTAAGTATTGCGAACTAGAACTAGGAAAGAAGAACAACCTTGGAATTTGTTTGTTTGTTTGTTTGTTGTTTTTGCTTTTTCTTGAAGGAAAATAAGCATAGAGTCAAAACTTGGTTTCATGACTTAATGCCTTGAATTCCTCTGAACCTCAGTTTCTCATTCACATATAAAAATAGTATTAAAGATATACAGATATGGAAAGGATAATAATACCCATTGTGGGAATTCCTGGGGACTAAATAGAACACTTCACTAGAAGCTGCTAGCTGAGGGCCTACCTGATATCCATCAATATATATTAATTTTTCTTTCTCAAAATAAATTTTCTTTATAGCTCCTAAATACCTAAAACTTCCTTAAAAGACTCCTCTTGTTGATTTACTTCAATGGCTATCTCTTACATCTGTATCTTCCTTTCCATGTCTACTTCTGCCTCTGAAATTCAGACTGATATTCTTAAAACATGATCACAAGCATATGATATCCCAGGTTTGAAGCTGTCAGGGAATTTTTAATGCATCCCTAGAAAAATACTAGGTTTCTTAGCCCAGATAGGTGGTGTCCCCTTATTTGGGTCTCCTTCCTTTTCTGCCCTCTTTACTGAACTCCCTGACACACCCGACTAAGTCTTGATTTTTGTTTCCATTAACACTCCTCTTCCTGACCCCCCACCCCCTGTATTCTCTGGCTTCCCATTTCCCACCATCTCTGCTTGATGGAATCCTGGCCTCAGTGAAGGCCAGTGCTAGTGCCCTGTTCTAGGATTCCACCCTCTACTATTCCCTCCTGCCCCACAAAGGATTTCTCCTTTTGAAAGTTCCCACAGTAATTGTGCATTCCCTGGTCGTCTCTGGGATGTTCTTCCCTAGGCTCTCAGCCTCAATGCCTCCTATCCATCCTTAAGGTTTCAGTCCCAAATCACATTCCTGACTGTTGGGTCTGCATCCGTCCCCTTTAGTACAACTGCCTTGAGGACTCTTCATTCATGATGTTATAATTATTAGTCTGATCTCCATTAATTGTCACCTACTCTCAAGAATAGAAGCTCCATGAGGTGCAGAAAGATGCCTCTTTTCCTCTCTGTTGTATCCTCAGTGACTTGCAGCATATTTGACATATATAAAGCACTGTATATGAATACTTGTTGGACCAATGAATACATGTCACACAGTGTTTTTCCTCACAGCTGTGTGCACCCATGTCTATTGCACCTGTGTCACTCAGATCAGGGATTGTGTCATGTTAATCTTAGTGGACTTTATGGCATTGCTGTGGTCTAGATGTTGGCAGTGGTATTGCTATGGTCCCAAATTCACATATTAGAACCTATAAATTTAAGATGGTAGTATAAAGAGGTGGAGACTTTGGGAAGTGATGAAGTCATGAGAACTCCATCCTCATAAGTGGGATTAATGCCCTTCTAAGAGAGTCTCAATTGAGTTCCCTATTCCCTTTTGCCATCTTGAGGACACAGAAAGAAAACCAGCCTTTACCAGACACTAAAGTCCTTGATCTTGGACTTTCCAGCTTCTGGAATTATGAGCAATAAATTTATGTTCTAAAAATTAAAATTTCTTGTTTTCAAATTACCCAGTCTAAGATATTTTGTTATATCAGCCTGAACAGACTGAGACAGACTTCCAGCTCAATGCCTTAATGAGCCTAAGTGCTCACTAAATATTTGTTTAGGGAAAAAATAATGACTGCAGAAACAGAGAAGTCTAGCATGAAGCCTATTGTAGACCTCTCAAATGATATAGTAGCTACCTACATGGGAGAGAAAAAGATCAAATCAGCTTCACGTTTGGTGGGAGTCTTCTCTTTCAATAAGTGAAACACTTGCAAAAGTTATCCAAACCTTGACTTTCAGATCTCACTCATAAACAGCAATATTGTTTTTTTTTTCCAAGAAAAAAGCATTCTTAGAGCAAATATTAAAATATAAACCCTTTCAATAACAAAAACATAAAGCTACTCCTTCACTCCCTTCTTGGCGATGGGGTAGCCTTTCTCTGAAAATATAATTTCCTCTGTTTGCCATCTTTCTTTTAAATTGCCCAATCAATCAGGGGGAATTTGTGCCCCACCTGTGGCAAGACATTTTAAGGAGACGAGACATTTGATTGCTATGTTTAGATTTATGAGGATTGAGATGACCCTGAAGATTAAATGAAGAAGCAACTGTGGAAAAGAAACTGAAACAGGGAGAAAATTGATTTTTAAGTTGAAGACATATTGGCGTTGAGAGCTTTAAATGAGGAAATGTGCCAGAATGATGGGATCCAGGGGCCGGGGGGGGGGGGGGGGACACCCTGAAGGGAAGCCAGGGTGTTTAATTGTCACTGGTGTAATCGCTCTTGACCTTCAGAAGGTCTGAGAATGATGATGTCAGGTGACTGGAGTTTTAAAATCACATTTAGTGAACACCTCATCAGAGCTACAGATGGGCTTTAGATTTGATCCTCCTGATGAAACTGAATTAAGACAGGGTGGAAGACAGATAATAAAGAGTGACTACGAGATGAAATTCCTCAGAGTTATTTTTCAAGATACAAGAGGCAGCAAAAATATATTGCTGGCTAAAACAAAAGAAATTTAATCAGTGAAGATAAAAATACAACTTTTTTTCCAAAGGGAAAAAAGTCTCAGAAACTTCTTCAAAATGAATGATAAATGTTGGAGCAGGAGCTCTACCCCTGCATACCTGAAGTCAATGTACTTCTGCGTCCTTTTGGGTCACAGGTCCATCATCCTGTGACCTAGATTTGCACTGGACCATCTTTCCTTTTTGCCTTTACCCCATTGTTTTTTGTTAACTTCCAAAACACCTCTCTAGGACTGATTATGAAACTTCAATGGCAGTGAATCTGTTTTGGGTGCTTGTTCTCTATTCAATATTTGTACACATTCTCAGAATAGAAATGACAGGTCCTGCTTTCAAGAATTTAAATGGCTTTTTGCGGAAATATATATATATATATATATATATATATATATATATATATATATATATAAAATAATGAAAAGTCAATTAAGCCACAAAAACAAAGTTTAATAGGAGTTCAGGAGGAGGAAGAAGGATCCCTCTGTGCTGGTTGGTCTTGGTAAATGACATGAAGGAGAAGGGACTTACATAGGGAATTGAGTTGGGAAGATTGTGGAGGGTGGAGCAGAGGGAAAGGTAGACCAGAAAACCAGAGCCCAAATTATGCATGGCACTGCTGACTGGTGGGAGAGGAGGCTGATCTGATGAGACTAGAAACTGGTTACTAAGGAGAAGAGAGGAACAACTGAAATATAGTCTGTGGATCTTGGGTTAATTGTGGCAAAAGGGAATTATGTGTTCTGAGAATATGATTATGGAATTGTTAAATCATTTATGTGTTGAATTTATGTATTTATGCATAAATACATGGATGGAAATACCAGATCCTTCAATTACATTTTTTGTTTCTCATCCTTGAAACTGTTTGAACATACACGAGTGTGCACGCGTGCGCGCGCACACACACACACACACACACACACATGCACACACATACACATGCGTAAGCACGTGCAGTATGCAAATATAAAGATCCATTGCAGTACTTAATTGATTTGATCAATATTTCTAGGGAAAGAATAATAAGTTTTGTTTGTGAATACATCTTTCTACTAGACAAATGGGCTAAAGGGACTAAGATATGGCCTTGTCCAGGAGAATATAGATTGATTACTAGATACAAAAATACCATTAATGAGTGGAGACGGGACGTAATTAAATATTTTAAATATTAGATTTTCCTTCAGAAATGCATATTTTAAGAAAGAGATGAAGTATAAAAACATTTGAACACTTAAAAAGCTCTTGGGAATGATACAAGAATGTCTCCTGATATATAGGTAAGAGAGAGGAGTGGGGACAAAGGATTTGCATTTTGCATTTAGTAGTATAATAAAAAAGAATAATGAAATGCATTCAAGCATTGAATTTTAATTTGTATGAAATCAGAGTGGTAAAGAATAAGGGGATAAAATGTAACATATTTGGAGGATAAAATGTAATGTATGTAATGCATTGTTGAATAATTGAACACTGGGCTGAGAATTTATAAAAATTTCAAAATCCCTGTGCCAGCTAAATTCCTCCCTTGTGTGTGTGTGTGTGTGTGTGTGTGTGTGTGTGTGTGTGTGTTTTACTAGAGACTGAATCCAGAGGCATTCTACCTCTGAACTACACCCCAGCCCTAGTTTTTAATTTTTTTATTTTGAAACAGAATCTCACTAAGTTGCTGAAGGCCTCACTAAGGTGCTTAGGCTGATGACGTCAAATCTGAGATACTCCTGTCTCAGCCTCCCAAGTCCTGGGATTACAGGTGTGTGCCACCAGACCCAATAGATTTCTCCATTTTAAAGAATCATTATGAAAAGTGGTAATAATCTTCCCACCACTGCTACCTTTCCTAGACAGTCCTTGATTTATTTTCTCTTCAATCCCCTTTCTGCCGTTGACCTCTACACACTGTACCTCCAGGGCCAGGCATCAGCTGGAATTTTGTGGTGCTCATCACTGGAACATACTTGCAGGAAATTGAAGGGAGGGAGGAAGGGAAAAGCCAGGGCATTACTTTCCCTCTCTCTGCCCTGGCTACTTCTCCTCCATTATTCTAGTCCTTCTAAATAGGTACCACTATTCTGGTTTCAGTCAGGTGACCCACCTCTGTACTCCAGAAACACCACCTCCTCCATTGTCCCTTCAATTTAGTGAAAAAGCCACTTGTTCATCTCTTTGTTGCTTCACTATCCTTGGTTATTCACCTCTTTCATTACCTGGGTAACAAGTTCCCTCCAAAATTTAATTCCTTCTGTTTTAAATAATATTTTCATGCTTGGACCCTGACTAAAAGGCTGGTTTTGCATGGCTAATAAGAACAATGGAATAATATAGTCTGAGGTATTTGGAAAAAGGCAGCTAACGATATTCATATAATTTTTATTTGATACCTTGTGAATCGGGAATTAAGAGCTTTATTTAACTCTGCAGACTCTCATAGGAGAATTTCAGGACTTACTAATGGAATTTTTATTCTAATTTTAATTTATTTTATTTTAATTTCAGAGTCTCTTGGTGACTCTGAAATTATTTCTAAGTATTGTTTTCTGGGTTATCTCTTAAAAATTTGATAAATTCTTGAGTTCTGGAATATATCCAATGTATAGAATGTGAAAACAACACAGGTAACTACTTCTCAATGTTAAAATTGTTTTAGCTATAGATTATTGTAACTTTATCTAATTTTATTAATCCTTTACTGTCTTTAATATTCTGGTAACATTATTAATTTTTTATTGCCTAATTGGTTTGACCAAACAGCAGATCATCATGACGTATAAAAGTGTCTACTTTTGTGCATTAAGTATACTTCAAAGCAGCTCCTACATATTATCAGGTAATACTGTAAGAACTCTGTTAATCTGTTATCCTTTAAGTCTCATTCTGTTCGGAAATATTTTTGTAGAGTGTTGACCTATAATTGCTGAACTCTGTTCTAGTCCTATGATACTTGTCTATTCAGATCAGTTTTTTTTAAAGTGTATTTTAAGAAATGTTTATGTTATAATCGCCTGAAGGTGCATCTTAAAAATGCAAAAGTTGAGCCGGT
>PVLC010000007.1:480021-533440 GCA_004027655.1 Graphiurus murinus
TAATCCCAGCATTCGGGAGGCTGAGACCGGAGGATCCGGGTTCGCGGCCAGCCTCAGCTACCTAGTGAGGCCCTCCACAACTTAGTGAGACCCGGTTTCAAAATAAAGAATAAAAAATAGGGCTGGGGGTATAGCTCGGAGGTAGAATGCCCCTGAGTTCAATCCCCAGTACCGCAAAAAAAAAAAAAAAAAAAAAAATGCAAAAGTTGAATCAGAACCTCTAAAAATAAGGCCTGAAAACTTGAATTTAATAAGAAAATGTTGTTTTGCCTACCAGAATTTACATTAGGTAACTAATGCAGAATTTCCATGAGCCTGTATTTTATCTCCTTAGTAAGATCAACGGCTTCCAGAAGAACACTTCCTTCTTCCAGTCTATCTTCCCCACAATTCTTGTCAGAGTACTAAGCAATTAGTAAATGTGAAATAAGCATTTTAGAATTGATTTGACTCCCTTTATCAACCCAAATATGAGAAATAATTGCTGGACCATTATCCTAATGATAGTGATTATTGTTGTTCTAAAAAAAATGATCAGCATTGAAGTAATTATTTAGCAAGAGCAAGGCAGATCTATATGAAAATAATAGAATAAATATTAATAGAAAATCTGCAATCATTGGTGAAACATATAAGCATAATGATATTGGACATTATGAAATAGAAATTTATAAAGAGCAAATCATGCCAGACAAAGTTGATTGCTTTTTTTGATAGAGCTACAAGATCAGTAGATAAAAGTAATATGAAATTGTAGATGCAATCTATCTCAATTTTGCTAAAGGGTTTGATAGTGTCACATAAAATCCTCCATCTTGAATTAATTGAAATTGGCTTTGGTGTAAACCTCTTATTGTCTGTTAGATACTAGAAAGTTACTAACACAAAGTAATGATTCTTCTGATGACAAGATACTTCTGAAGCAGAGACAAAGTTTACTATCTTTGTGTTTGATTTGGAGACTGTAAATAAGTTTATGACATTTTACATTTGTGTTACATTAAAACTTGTTGGAATTATCAGGGAATGAGAAATTGTATGAAGTTTAGATATAAGAAATATTCATATTTTATACCATTGACAACCTTCAAGCTTTTAAATATTCTACCAACTTGCACAGATACGTTCACATATAGCCTTTTCTAGATTTTGTGAACACACAAGCATATGCCTGTTTCAAACATATTTTGGGTTGCCCGATTTATCAAATAAAAATGCAGGTGACTCTAAATATACTTAGAATTCATTCTCAAAGTTACATTCAATTTTAAGAAAAGACTATGATAATAATCATACTTAATCTTCTAGGCTTCCTGGATAAGTTCTTTCATTTGAAACCTACATGGAGTGATATAAATGGCTGGCCTGAAATAAGATATGGCAAGTAGATGTGTTTAAGGTGTGAGTTAGAAATAGCTTTGTAAAGAACATTAGAAATATCCTTTTCCTATGATTTTTAAGGAAACATCAGCTAACTTACTGTATTTTCACAAGTGTATTTGTAGAAAATGGTACTTAGAGCTACAGAATTTAATTGATATGAGTATGAAAATAAAATGTGTGGTTGATTGAAATGATAACTAAAGGATCATGATATCTTGAAAGTTATCTAATAATAGCCAAAGGATATGAACACTTCAAAATTAGTTACCATGGTACATAAGTATTAATAAATAACATTAAGTAAATTAAATTTAAAGAGCATGATACCAAGGGTGAACTATTTTAATAATCTAACTCTTCTAAAAGAATGTTGGGCAGTCTAACTTTTGATATATTTAAAATTAGACTAAAACCCATCTGCTTAGGAGGACATTTAACTAGAGATGTCAACTTCTTATATCTCATTTCTTCTGACTGCATGAGTTTCTTATTTTTCTGTAGGATTAAATTAACGATACATGATTTTTATTTTGTGCTAAGCATAAGACTCTGTGCTATTGTACTTTGCTAGGATTAGTGCATTAAATACAGCTCTTTAGAGTTCCTAAAGAGTTTATTTCCACTGGGTAAAGTTCATGTCTACCTTGCTCAGATTTCTTTATATGGTCATCTATAGTAAGCCCTACCCCAATCATACTTTGCTAGTAATGATATGAGATTTCTGAACATTGAAAGTGCTTCATATGCTTTTTCACAATGTCTCTGGATGATCTCTCAGGACTTAAAAATGTGAGTGTTTCCTCAGAGGAAAATCTGGTATGTAAGCCTAGTGGAAAATAGAGGTGGAAATTGAACAGAGATATAGCAGAGGATCTGAATCTATTTCTCCCACCCTCTTCTAATATCATTGTACAAGTAAGGTATCAAGGGGAAAATGTGTTATAAGCAAAGAGACAGTATATTCCTTAGTAAGTAGTTTAACTTTCCTGGTTCCAATAACTTCATAAAAGATAGGGTAGTAGTTATGGGCTCAGACTCTCAAACTAACTGCTTAGCTTCAAATCTAAGCCTGAGAATGTCTGTTTCTGGCCAAGGTGAAGGGACAGGGACTAGATTGACCTTCTTTCCTGAAACAACTAGAAAACTGGACAATATATATATAATATTGAATGGTTTGAAAGACATTGGATATTAGATCATGAGAGACAGTGATTTCTGATGGGAAGCAGAGGTAAGCCCCCAC
This sequence comes from Graphiurus murinus, assembly GCA_004027655.1. Taxonomy (NCBI): domain Eukaryota; kingdom Metazoa; phylum Chordata; class Mammalia; order Rodentia; family Gliridae; genus Graphiurus; species Graphiurus murinus. The sequence continues at coordinate 482,648 of PVLC010000007.1, forward strand.
CTGGAGAAAATTTCTAGGCTGAGCTGCTAGGAAGCAGGGTCATCCCCCTGTACTGAGAAGCAGACTTGAGTCCTTAGAAGACAGGGTGAGAGTTTACAGGGAAGAGATTGGAGAGAAGAGAGCCATATGGAAAGAAAACTCTGGAGATCTGTAGAGGGTCCTCTTGAGTTTTATATTGAGAACTGATCAGCACGTTTGTGTGAGCAAACTATACCAGGATGAGGAACCACCTGGAAGGATGAGAGGAACAACAGTAGGAGCTCACACAGGGTTAGGATCACTTCCTGCTCCTACCAGCCAGAGTAGGACATCACATAACTCATGGAACATTAGGTAATGCATTCTGAGGAGTTTTGCTTCAGTGGTGGGGAATAGTTAGCCCTTGAAAAAGACTGCTTTGGTCCTAGCTACCAAAGCTTTAAATCAAGACCAGAAAGAATCAAATGGTTCCCAAGTATCTTTACATCTGAGAAAAAGGCTCAAGAAAAGAACACAAGAATATCTGACAGTCAACAACTTAAAATTCACAATGTCTGGCTTCCTATAAAAAAATTACCGAATATAAACTTTTTTTTTGGTACATATAAATTTTTTTTTTTTTGGTCCAGAGGATTGAACCCAGAGGCATTCTACCTCTGAGCTACAGCCCCAGCCCTATTTTTTTTTTAATTTTTATTTTGAAACAGGGTCTCCTCTAGATTGATGAAAGTCTCACTGCTTGCAGAGGCTGTCCTCCAACCTGTGATTCTCCCATCTCAGCCTCCCAAGGATTACAAGTGTGAGTCACCATGCCTGGCTCTGAATATAAACTTGACCACTTATTTTATTTGACTATTTCCCATAATCAGCTGCATCTTGAATAAGGATTTGGACTCTCTTGTTTTCTAAATCTTTGAAATGTAGGTGATAATGGTACATTTCATGAAATTATGAAGAGCAAATAGCTTGTCATATGTCCAATTCTTAGCATATAGCTCATGGCTTTTAGTGCATACTCAGTAGATATGGCTCATATATTACGCTTATGGTTACTACTTGTAAAGAATCACGTTTCTTACACAAACCTCCAAGACGTTTGTTGAAAACCCTTCTACCTCTAACATTTACCAATCCATGAAATACAGAACAGCACTTGTCATTATTTAAAGACCCTTTTAAGATAACAACAATCACTTTGGGTTTTAGCAGCAACTCCTGCCTCCCTATTTTATGATAACAAGTAGCTAGGCATATACTGAGGGTAATAATAATTTAAATATTTTTTCTTGACAGACAAAAATCTGAGTTTTATCAGTCGTAGATTTTTATTTGATAAAAAAAAAACAGCAGAAAGATAAGGCTGCCATCTCTCACATCATTATTTGAGAACTTTTTCTGACAGGAAAAAGGGAGACCCTGGTTGACCTGAATCTTCTCTCAACTGCCACTATCTCCTGAAACCTTAGTCACTTCTGTCACAACTGTCTCCTGGGACCCCTAGCTTCCCTAGCATCATTCTGTGGTTTCCTATCCATTTTTATCAGTCACAAATCTTATTCTAATCCTAATCTGGGGACCAAGGATACAGGGGTACTTAAATGGAGCAGGTGCTTCCTCTTCCAATGAACCTATCTCTGATTCTCAACACTATTATATTGAACATCCATAGACTGCATAAGTACTTGATTCTAATAGTTGTTTTCCTAGTGCAATTGCATTTTCAGCAAAACAGAATAGAATCTATTATATTTAATTTGGTGTTATGGAGCCTAATGTAAAAAGAAAACTAATAGGAGTAACCTTAATTTAGAATGATTTGTTTCCTGTCACTTTAGTATGTGACTGTTATTTCTGGCATTAAGCAGACTTCCAATTTTTTTTTTTTTTTTTACTGTTTAGGGTCCTGCCCCACTGTTTCCTATCACAACCTTTCTTTCTTTGGTTACTGGATTCTTTGTTTTATTTTATTTGCTTCTCAGATGCTTGCACACTGCACCTCCAAAGGTTGTTAGCATTTGTCAGCTCTTAGAATGACAGTTCTATTCACTATGGGAGACAAGTCATTTTCTTCCTGAAGAAAGAGGAAGCTAATCTCCACCCACAGTAACATGTTTTGAGAAACATAATGCAGTGGGAAATGTACCAATTATTTCGCTGCAAATTGTCTCCCTTCTGTTAGATAGACAATCATATCAACATTTTCAAACTCCCTGTTTTTTTGGTTGCAATTTTATAGCACAACTTGCCTCCCGCAAAGTTAAACTTGGTGTTAAGGAAAATGTATGCATGTTCTATGAACTGTATGGGGATAATGCATTGCCACGTGGTTCGGGACAGCTATCATTTGAGATTTCATTCCTGTCGATAGCTTCTATCCAAGGACGTTAGCAAGAACATTTGTTTTCCATCATTCAGGGACAAGTGTGGGGAAGATGGCGGGATCAGTTACTTATTCTTCATGAGTTCAGAAAGAGAAATTGGAGGGTGTCTATTACATATCTACTTCCCACTGACCTCTTTAATGGGCATAGGGCAGTGGGAAGGGGTTATCTTAGTGAGTCCCCATGTAAACTGGTTTTCACATAACTATATCTTTACAGTCTGACTTAAATTTAGACCTGACTCCTGTGTATGCTTGCTTTGTGCTTCAGTAAAATGAGGGGAAATAATAGTACTTTCCCTGGAGGATGCTTGGGAGGGTTAAGGACCCAAGGCAAAAAATATAGTAACCAGTTCTTACTCAACAAAGAGGTATGCTGACCTCTGTGATCACAATGGTCTTAGACATATTAAATATTAGACATATTAAATCAAACAACTTTAAAATGATTATAACCTCTTTTAATGTAAAATTAGGATTGCACAAAACTGATTTGGTAATTTTTTTCCCTAATAAAGTGTACCCCATACCATAAGCATATTCAGCATGTTTGAAAGTGGCTAGCATATTTCCTAATACATAGAAAGTATTCAACCCATCTTATTCCCATATGTCAGGGCCCATTTTGGGCTGATCTTGCAGAATATCGTGGACTGCGTGGTTTATAAACAATAGAAGTTTATTTTTCACAGTTCTGGAACCGGGAAGTCCAAGGTAAAGATTGCTGGCAGATTCTGTGCCTGGTGAGGATACTCATCCTGGCAGAAGGAGTGAGGGAGCTCTCCAGCATCTTTTTAACAAGGGCATTTGGGATTCACGAGGCCTCTGCCCTCATGGCCTGCTCACCTCCCAATGCTTGCTTCGTCATACTGTCACCATGGGGGTTAGGATTTCAACATAAGAATGTGAAAGAGACACATATTTGGGCTATATCATCTGTTATATCTTAAGGTAGGTAAATCTAAATTAGTGAAAAGTTTAGCAACTTAAAAATAAATTCAGAGATAATATAATGGATAAAAGATAGTTCAAGAATAGTACTGAAAAATCTGGACATCCACATGCATAAACAAAAATCAGTTGTGAAAATTAACTAAAGATAAAACAAAACAAATTAGAGAACTCTTAGGAAATACACTGGGAGAAAATTTAGATGACCTTGACTTTGTAGATGACTTTTTAGATATAACACAAAAGGTAAAATCTATACTATAAAGAATTGATAAGATGGACTTTGTTACATTTAAAGAATTCTGTTTTTGAAAGACTGTAAAGAATAAAAAGATGAGCCACAGACAGGGAGAAAATATTGATGAAGATATGGAGCAACAAGAACCCTCATTCACTGCTGATGAAAATATGAACTGATACTTTCACTTTGCAAGTTCAGCATTTCTTATAAAAGTAAATGTGTTCTTACCATAAAATCCAGCAGTCATGTTCCTAAGTGTCTGCCCAAAGGAGCTAAAAAGTCATGTCCACAAAAACGTGCATGTAATTGTTTATATTTTTATTCATAATTGCCCAGACATGGAAATAGCAGAGGTGACCTCACATAGGTGAATTAGACAAAGTGCTATAGCTATACACCCAGACAATGCAATATCATTCAGTACTAAAATGAAATGAGTTATCAAAACATGAAGGCACCTCAAAGGCATACTTGGAAGTGAAGATCAATCTTAAGAGTCTACATACTGTATGAATCCAACCATATAACACTCTGGAAAAGACAAAATTATGGAGACAGTAAAATGATGAGCGGTTGCTAGGGATTAGGAGAGGGGTCAAGGCTGAATAGGCAGAACATAGAGGATTTTTAGGACACTATTAATATTCAGAGCTGGTATAATTAAGTCATAAGGTTTGTAATATCATCAGTGGATAAATCTTTTGTAATGGATTTACTGGCTGGTAACCTAGTCAGATGCAGTGTGACTGGAGAAGGGGGATTGCTAGGAGTGTGGCCTCAATGACTGCTTTTTTCTTTGAATCTCCATGCTTGTTTTCACTCTCTTGCTTTTGGGCTCCACAATGTGAGAGCAGAGCCCTCTCTCTCCCTCTCTCTGCTTCCCACCACTATTCCCCGAGCTTCGCAGACCCAACCTGACATAGACCGAACACTGGCATCTCCAAGAAACTGTGAGCACATAAATCTTTCTTCCTCTAAGTTGTGTGGTCAGATATTTTGACTCACACAGTGAGAATGTTGACCTAAACAGATAGTGAAAATATTCTCCATGACACTAGGATGATAAACACAAGTCATGATACAGTTGTCCAAGTCCTTTGAATGTACTGCATCAAAAGTGAACCCTAATGTGAACTAAAGATTTGGGGGCAATGATGTGTCAGTGTGGGTTCACTGACTGTAACAAATGACCAGTCTGAGGGGAGGGAGTGTTGACAGTAGTGGAAGCTATGCATGTGTGGGAGCAGGGCATATGAGGAAAATCTCTGTATCATTTGCTCAGTTTTGCTATGAACATAAAACTCTTCCCCCTAAAAAATAAAATCTATTTAAAAATAAATAAATTTATAATTATTTTCAATTTCAGATTAATAATGCATCCTGTGGCTGAACAACATTTGTTCTATGGGGCTTGCTTCAATGATGAGATAACATCTTAAGAATTTCTAGAGAAGAAACTTTTGTGGTTTATCTACTTCAACCATTGAGCTTTTTAATTGAGGGAACTGAGATCTAGAGAGTCTACTTTTTAGGACTGTATAATTTAATGCCCATAGACTGAAATAGGAACACAGATTTCTTTTAGCCTTGTTGAGCACTTTTTCTATGATACCTTTCTGGTCCTCAGTGGTTCATTCGTAATTTTAGCATCATTTTCCTGTAAACAAAGGCGCCACAAATGTAAAAGTAAGTTACTCTTCCTCTCTACAATACTGTTCACATATTGATTTGCTTTAGATTTCTTTGCTCACTAAAGTTCTCATCAAAGAGTTACTGATTTTGGAATTAGCATTATCCGAATTCTTGTATTTTAATGATGTCTATCATTTTGTTGCACTTTGTATGATTTTTTTAAAGACACAAAATATTTCATTTTGCATACCAGTACATTTTCCCATCTTGAAAAGATAAAAAATTAAGCCTTTTAAATCTAATAACTCAAGGAGAAACCCAACCAGGTTTTAATTTGACAATGTTAGTCACGTGCCTGCCAGGCTCACAGCTTGCATTTCCCCCCTTACTATGCAATTATCTGTAAATACTGTATGCGCTCGGCTAAAATGCTAGGAAGTCTACAATTATATTAATGTAGCTCCTTAATTGCATATAATGGGATTTTCAGGCCACTGCAACCTATCACATTAATCATATTCCTAATAAAATTACTCAGTTTTTGTGTAAGGCCTTTTTATTTACTCTTCATTTAATTTAGAGGAACTCTAAAAAAATAATTTAATTCTTGAGAAATTAAATCATTTGAAATGAAGGAGGAAAATACAAAATCCAGGTTAAGAGCTGAATCCACTTAAGAGGCAGTTACCATAACCCCCGATTCTCGTCGATGAGACATTTTGTGCCCCAGGCGGCAAACTTTAACAAGTGAGTCATGCTAGGACTCTTTGCTTATAAGCTTCTCGGCTCTCCTGTGGGGAGGAATATGAATGTTTGCAAGTCCTTTGATGTCTAGAACAGGTATCCCTTGATATCAAGAGCAGATATATTCCCCTCCAAAAGTTAGTTGCCTTTAAGGCAAATTTCATCTCCTCAGTCCCATTTGCACTAGCAGCCATTAAGAAATCCAACTGGCATTTCAAGAACAAAGAATCTCAAGCATATGTATTGTTGAAATCATAATAAGTGAAAGACAGTGGTTTATAAGAAAATGTTAATAGCATTCAAAAATCACTGAAAAATATCCATGTTGGCCCCCTCAAATACCAAACCCTGTCTAAATCTGTGGCAAAAAAAAAAAAAAGGAGAGAATTCAGCCCAGCTGATCTGGAATGGGCAAAGGGAGGCTGCAGGGTCCTGGCAGAATTCACTGTGGGGGCCCAGATCCTGGGAGGGGTGATCCTGGCCAGATGGCTAGGTACTGGCTTTCTTTTTTTCTCTCCACTTTCATCTTGGGATCATTCTAATCTTATTGCATTTGCTGTTTGTTTGCTCAAAGCTTCTGATTCTGGTCTATCCAAGTCCAGGGTTAAATTACCCTCTCTCCAGTTCAGCCAGAGTCCCTGAGAACATGTTGCTCCCAGGAGCAACTAATCTGATCTGATTCCTAGTGTCTGGGGAAACGATGGCACAGAAGTAGAAATGCAGGTGCAGACATGTTGTTGCTTCTTGTCTTCTGTGCTCGTCCTTTTCACAATCACCATGCTAGGACCATGGTGGCCTCTGGCTGCTCCTTGGGCTTAGTGAACCTTCCTCTGGTCTGTGTTTCCTGACTTCTGAGCATTTCTTGTCTGTCCTGGACCACAGAGTTGGTAGTTGGTATAGAAGTAGGGCCTTGTTCTAGTAGTGCTATGTTCTAGAATCTGGTCATGGGTGTCATGGTATAGAAGGCACTGCGAGGAGGGGGAGAGAGAAACACATATGTTGAGAGGTGGAAGACATGTAGCAACATAGAGAAATTCAAAGATAGAAAGTCCTTAGTCAATGTTTGGTTTGTACAAGTGCATTGGGGACTGTCAGGGGTAATAGAGCATGGGTGTTGTAAGCCCTCATTATCCAGCTAGATTTAAATCCTAGTAGAACTTCCAGGATGTGTGACCCTGGACAAGTTATTTATTCTTCTGTGCCTCAGGTTCATCAGCTGGAAAATGTAGGTAACAACCAATAGGGGGTTGTGAGACATTACTGAGAAGCAGAGAGTAAATACTAGTACATGTGAGATTATTACCAGCTTACTCAGGGTAAAGTGCCTACTTTACCCATCTTTGTTAAGACTTGATTAGTTTTGGCATCAAAATATTGTACATCTTGGCTGGGAGTGTTGGCACATGGCTGTAATCCTAATACATGGAAGTCTGAGACAGGAGAATCACAGATTTGAGGCCAGCCTCAGCAATTTAGTGAAACCTTGTTTCAAAATAAAAAATAAAAAGAGCTGAGGGTGTAGCTGGGAGATAAAATGCCTGTGGTTCAATCCCCAGCATACCCAAAAAAATCTTTAAAAAAATTTTTACCTCTTTAGGTCAAATTAATGGACTTGAATATTTAGAGATGTACATAGTATGTGTTTCTAGTTACGCATACATTGTCACTGAGAAATGCTGCTTATCTTGAGAAATATATGTCCTATTTGCAATATATAGTTAACATATGGGGGGAGGGTCTAAAACACTAGAAACTTTAAATTATGCCATCTCTCTCTCTCTTTTTTTTTTTTTTTTTTTTTTTGCAATGCTGGGGATCAAACCCAGGGGACTCACATATGCTAGGCAAGTGCTTTACCACTGAGCTATATCCCCAGCCCAAATTATAGCATCTCTACTGATAAAAAAAATTAAAGTCTCTTATTCTACATCTATCTGTGTTAATTTTCTATGTACCAAATGCTTTCCTTTGTGATTTTTTTTTTTTTTTTTTGGTAATGTTTCTCCTTCACAACCATCTCCCCAGTCTTTGCTTCTAAGTATTAAATAATAATAGTACCATCACATTAAATAACAAATGTAATAGTGCTATATGCAGGGCAGGTAGTGAGAGTCCTTGGTTTTCTATGACTTCTACTGAAAACTCTCATTTTGCTCTTACGGGTGAACAGGAGGGAGATGAAGTTGATGTGAGGAGAATTTCTTACTCTCTATTTTCTCTTCCTCTTGGCCTTCTGCAAGGATTCATTTTGTTGGTTAGACAAATAAAAGAAATACCAAAGGTTTTCGTTTTTTTCCTTATTTTTGACTCAGTCTCGTGGAATCAGAGGTTTGGAAATGTTGAAATTGGGTGCGATGTGTGGAGAAATGGCTCTTTGTAGTTGCCTGGAGAATGTGAGAATGTTTAAGGCCAGTGCGTTATTTGCTAGGCTGCCTGCCTGCTTGACCTGATGCATTGGCATCTGAGAGAAATGAACCTCAGGAGAGAATTTATTTGGGTCACCATAGCAACAGGAAGGGGGGGCGCAGCGATCAGTCTGGAAGCCTATAAAGAATGCACACAAGTCGATATGACAACCGCAATACCTACTTCTCTGAGTTTAAATGTTTCAGGGAAAGTCTAATATTTAACTTTTCAGTGGCATTCAAACTTTTCTTTGGCCATTGGTGGTTAATGTGGCATGACTCAGGCTTTGATGTCTGATATCTTTTTAAGAAGTTAGATTCCTACAGGAATTCAGAGACTATTATATTTTGAGTCATAATACCACTGTGGCAGTCTAACAGGAATAAACTTTTTTAAAAAAATTATCTTGTTCTATCTTTTTGGTTTCTGACTAATAACAAAAAAATGTTCTTTTTACCAGTGTGTACTAACACCGTAACACCGGGTGCCCTGCTTTATCATTCCATTACAGGGATGAACATTTTAAATGTCATTTAGAAGAACATTATATTGAGCTCCTCACAAAGAAATGCCTTTCATGTTGGAATTCAATATGGGAATTTAATTCAACCTTGTATTGAGATACTGGAAAGATTAACAGATTATGGGATGGGAATGGAAATTTAAATGGCAGATCAAAGGGAGTTGAGTAGGCTGTCGTCTTGACTTTTCCAACTAAGAGACAGATGAGTAAAATAAAGCATGTGCATTTGAAAAAGAGCAGGCATCAAGGCAAAAAAATACACATTTGTTTGAAATTTGTACACCAGCAGCTGGGTGTTATAATGTTCAGATACATGAAAATACCAAGAGTGTAGGGTTTTGAGACAACTCTCCTCCTCCCTGACATATGTTTTTATCTTCACCCTGCCCCAGTTCCTTTTCCTGCTTCAAGTTATTTAGTTCTTGCCTGAAACCTACTCTTAGGTCTGTCTAGGCACAGAGTAGTATGACCAGCTGTCCTGTTTTGCCTGGGGACTGTGATGTCCATAGTATTAAATGTCCCACACAATTCCTCAGTCCTAGGCAAACTGACAGGTAGATTCTCTAGTGCCCGACATTCTTTGTGCATTCTCTCCTGCTTTCCACTTCTTATTTTCCTTTATAATTTGTAAATGACCCAGACCGTGCTGTAGGATAGCCACTAGCTACACATGCCAATTTAAGCTTAAAATAATTAAAAATAAGTAAAATGAAAGATGTAGTTCTTTGGTGTCTCCAGCCAAGTGCTTACTTTCCATATGTGGCATGTGGCTACCCTATTGGATAGTGAAGATACAGGGCATTTCTAGGATCTAAGAATGTTCTGAGGATAGTGCTGGTCTGTGTAACAGAGCAACTGAGAGTAGGGGGTGGGAGGAAGCAGAGACATGCAAGGTTTACTGCAATTTGTGGCTTAGACATAATGTTAGCTGAAAACATGAAATGCTGTGAGAACTAAACAATCCTCCGATCCTACTTATTTTGAATTTCTCCTTATGGCAACTATGGAACATGTAATAAGACTATCTATCATCCTTATTGGGTCATTTGTCAAACAAATATTGAGCACTTGTGCTGGGCTTTCATGATGGATCATGGTGTCTCCCTTCTGGTAACTGATTGTTATAATGGAGAGAAGAGTTGTAATAGTTATCATATAGTAGTCTCTTTACAAGGCGTATAGGAAGGGTTGATTAGCAATTGAGGTTGGTGGTCAGACAGGGCCTTGCAGATGAGATGTTACTAGAACTGGATTAGCAAGGAATTAAAGAAGAGAGAGAGAGAGAGAGAGAGAGAGAGAGAGAGAGAGAGAGAGAGAGAGAGAGAGAGAGAGGGGCAGGGAGCGAGACAGGCAATGTGAGGGTAAAGGCACAGAGCCTGGAGTTTTATTGCCTGGGTTTGAATCTTTCTTTCTCCCACCAATTTATTAGCTGTGTGACTCTGGGTGAGTTTCATAACTGGTCTGTGCCTAGGCTTCCTTATCTATTGAATGAGGAAAACAATACTACCTGTCTCACAAGGCTGTTGTTGTGATTCAAAGAGTTAATTCTCATAAAGCTCATTGATGAGACCTGGCACATGGTAAGAACCATATAACTATTTGTTAATTGCAGTAAACAGGAAGGAAGGGCACATGAGACACAGAATATGGAAAACTCAGAGATTAACACAGCATGATGGGGTTAGAGAGGCAAAGGCTCTGAGAACCGCAGAAGTGAAATAGTGGATTTGGGTGGTAAGGTTGGGGGTAATGAGGAGTGGTGTGGCGAAGACTGAGGAGAAAGTTGATGGGCAGACCAAAGACTGCGGACATTCTTCAGGAGGTGATGGGAAGTTGTTGAAGCTTTTTAAACAGAGAAGGGGGCAATGAGATGTGCAGTTTTCAAAGATCCCAATTCAATGACGAGGAGGAGGTATTTTGAGAAGACTGACACCATTCAAAACTACGAAGAGGGCTCAAAGGAGATGATGCATTTGAGAGTACCAGGAAGTTAAAAAATAACCTATTGGCTAATTAGGTATGGAGAGTGAGAGTAAGGGAGGGGTCTCATGTAACAATCATCTTCTTTGTTAAGTTGGTGTACCTGTAATAAGAAATATGCTTGGGATGCTGAAACAGGAGGATCACAGATTCGAAGCCAGCCTCAGCAACTTAGTGAGACCCTGTTTCCAAATAAAAAAATTAAATAGGTCTGGGGGTGTAGCTCAGAGGTAGAATGTCCCTGGGTTCAATCCCCAGCATCATAAAAAAAAAATTGGGGTTAATTTCAAAGACAGTTTTCCCTGCCTTTAGAAAATGTCACAAAGGATATGTCATTATTCTTGCTTACTAATCTATTGTAAACTTGTAAATGGAGCTTTAATATTTTTAAGAGGAAATATCCTTGAGATATGGAGAAAGGAAAAGGAACAATTTGAGGTGAGATATGGTAGAAAGTTTAGCATCATTCTGTTATTCTAAGTTATTGCTTTGTCTTTGGAAAAGTAATAAAAAACTTATTTCCTTCATAACTTCATCTGTGTACTCAGGGCTGTCACATTAACCCCACATTAGTATTAGATTTTAATAAAGGACAACACGACGGGAAGAAAGAGGTTTGTTAAATCTAGAGAGTGGGGCAGATAATTCAGTTTGGGGAAGATTTCTAATATTGTTTTTATTTTTTCATTGTCTTGAAAATGGTATTTGACTTTGTCACATAACTTCAACAGAAAACAAAGGCTGTGTTTAGATAGGACTCAGAAGGTTGTCACTAAACAACCTAAGCAAAGACTTTCCTGGCTTCTTGACTGTTTCACTTTAGTAGTTTACTTTACGGTTACATTTTACAGCCAGAGGGGAGTGGGATTTCTTGGTTAGAATGGAGTTCCTTGACTTTATCTCTGGGCTGTCCAAGGCATGCTTTTGAGGGTGATCTTCTCCCCCCTGTACCTTTCCTTCCTTCTCACCTTCCATGCTCAGTAGGATTGATGGGAACATGTCACAACCTCCTGTAATAGCTGAGCCTCCAGTGGCTATGCGATATGACCCTCAACCTGGAGCTGCTTCCCTCTGTTATTCTACCTGAATGATGTCCTAGCATCTGTCTGCCAAGCATCTCTTCCCTCTGACTCCTTTTGAAGATCCATATTTCCTATGCTAGGCAATTCAAGCCCAGATTCTTCTATCTAATGTCATCATTTCCTACTTCCCAGTCTGTAGTACAACTATGCTATTTCCAAGACCATTTGTATTTTTTATTCTCCATATTCACTTTGCTTTTTGGCTTGGGAGGAAGATTAGAACACAGAGGAGAGGCGTTTCCTACAAGAATATTGGAATAAGGGAGAGAGACTGAATATATCAGGTGAAATGGAATGAAGGAATGGTCTGTGGGCTCCTGTTATCTATGTCACGATTGCCTTATGATAGTAATAGACAACAGTTGCTGGAATTTGTTGTGGTATTGCTCTAGAAATACTTGGTTTCCTGATTTCAAGTAATGTTAGCCCTTCTGTGGCCTCTTTTCCAGGTGGGCAGGCTCATGAGTCTTTATTAGCATCAAAATACAGTATTGACAGCTAATACTTTGTATTGCTTTCCATATACCAGGCATTGCTAGGTGCTTTACATTCATTATTTCTTTTAGTCTTCAATATGACTTCACTGAAATATGTGGGTATATTATCTCTACTTTACAGGTGAGAAAACTCAAGTTCAGAGAAGCTGAGAGATTTGTACAGAATTACACAGTAAAAAGCAGATGAGCTGAGATTCCAATCTAGATGGTCCAGCTCTAGCATCCGTGCTGGTAACCAGTGTCCTATAAGTATTACTTTCCCTCCCAGCCACCAGCCCTTCACACATATGCCCTGATTTATTTGGAAGTGTCATATCTGGTGACCAAGTCTGCAGAGATGTCACTCAATATGGAGGCTCTTCCAGAAAACAGTCCTTATTTGCTCTCAGACATACCAGGCATTCACATCTCACTATTCAGGGGGTCTCAAAGTGCTCCTCAGAAATGGAGAGAAAATTGTCGCAATTCATCATCCAGACGTCGCCTTTCCTTGTAAGATTCACTTTGTCTTTAACATTTTGATGGTACTGTCCCCAGCTTGTTCAGAAGTGACGCATGATTTTCATCCTCTCCATATTTGTAGATAGAAAAGGGAGACCTGAGAGGATTAAATGGCTTCCCCAAGGTGCAAGTCTTCAGAGGAGATAGAAAAGGTGGTGAGGAAATTAAAAAATCACAACTTTCTTTCCAAGTCCCATAATTTTGCAACCAATAGAATTCTCTACTCTTCCAGTTTGCCTAACATCCTTGGAGTATCAGGGATGCCCTCTCATGACCCCACAGGAGGGCTAAGGCAACCGCAACACCAAAGTTTATGTGATACCCTCCTTCGCTAAGCAATTTCCACTCCAGAAGGGTGCCTTCCTTTCCTTCTGCACTTCCCAGTCACGGCACCTGCTTGCTGCTGAGAAAGGCCACAGAGTATTTTTATTCTGCTCATCCTCTCATTACCCTTGTATAAAGTAGCCACAGGCACCGTGTGGACAGCATTTAGAGTGGTTTTCAGTAGAGTTGGCACTCCTTTCTGTGTTTCCAAAACACAGCTAAGAAAAGTCTTCTAGGTGTCAGAGAAAATGGAAGCTGCTCACCCACAGGTCAAATCCTGTTCCAAAGAATGCTGCGGCTGCTGCAATATCTGCGTGATGAAAAGGGTTTTGAGCTGTAGCACCCATCTTTCAGAAAGCAACATGAGACCCATTTATGCCTTCTGGCTACTGTTTCATCTCCTCTCTTTCATCTTAATCACTTCTGGGGCACTGCTCTATCTTACTATTTGAAATTCTCAGAGACCCCTTTCAGAATAGCCCTTCCTTCTGTAAATTACACAGAGCTACCCAGAGCCTGCACCAGGATCGCTGAAGTCTTCCTCGCTGTCAGATCCAAAGTCACCTTCTCAGACACCGAAGTGCTTCAGGGGCTGTGACCTGCACCTTTATCCTAAACAACCTGCAGACTCTGAGGATGCTACACAATGCCTGGTTTATAATAGAAGCACACAGAGGGATTGCCACTCTGACTGGGGCCTCTAAGGTGTGGGCTGCCTATTATTTCTCAGGCAACCCCTCTGTACCTCCCTTTTCTCCCTTAACTACTTTGTGGAGCTTTAGCCTGAGTTTCTAAGCTGCCCTTCTCTACTTGGGTTCTTTCTCTCCTGATTCATCATCTGTGCCCTCTGGCTTACTGTTTCATCTCTTTCAACCTCCACGATTACTGACTCACTTTAGCCCCTGTGATGTTACTCCCCTCCATTCCCCTCTCCACACACACAGGGAGTCCTACAGACTAAATGCTCTTCGATACTGTTCCACCATCAGGGTCAAAGACTTTCTTCCCATCAGGCACCAACCTTGGACCTTTGTTCACACATTCCCCTATTCTGTTGACAGATATATAAAACTAACTTACAAATTCCAAATATCTTTGTTCTCTCAACTACCTGGGCCAAAGTTTGGCAAGCTTCTGGATAATGAATATCTCAGGTTTTGTAGGCTAGTTGTTCTCCATGGTTGTGAAGGCAGTTTGAGGCAATATGCAAATGGTGGTGTGGCTGTGTTTTGATAAAACTTTATTTACAAAACAAGCCAGGGGATGAGATTTTGTTTGTAGGCCATAGTTTGTCAACCCCTGACTTAGACTACCAATTTTTCAAGCTTGACCTCTTTGAATGAGCAAGGTAAGATTTCCAGTATAATTTGTGTGATCAGGTCCAAAGAAAACTGTTTCATCCATAGCAGTATCATCTCTGAACTCTCCTGAAATATTTGTCCAGATTCTTTCAATTTCTCCCTCACTTCTGCTTTTTGCTACCTTTTCAGATTTCTCTTAATGTAATCCTATCCAGAGTTCTAGCTCTATGAAAGTTATTTTAGTTAATTTGCATGGTTCTTTACCCTTTTCAGTCATAGGTATGTTGTCTTAAAGTCACCTCTTTGGTTTTAGGAAGCTTGAATCCAAGGTTTTTAAAATTTCTAGAAAAAGACAGTTTGTAATGGTGAGGATAGTATAGATATGGTGGAAAGGCTTGGAATTTAAAAGATTCTTTGTTACGGTCCCATTTTTCAATCATAAGTAAAGCCATTCCAGGTAGTTTAAACAGAAATGGATTAATTATAGGGTATGGGTAATTCTCAAACTTCCAGGCAAGGAACAAAGTATGCATGCTACAGAGAGAGAAATAACACAGTGAGAATAAATACTTCCAAATAGTAAGAGACTTCTCTAAACAAGATCCAACTATCAGCTTTGCTTGTTGCTCATCACTCTACAAATTGGATATGAAACTTTCCCTGCCACTGCTTTCAAAGAACCAAAGGCTTGATCAAATGCTTGACAAAGAGTTGTACCTCTTCACTTGCTGCTCCCGTCCACTGTCCAAGTTTCATGTAGTTCATCTGCTTGGCAAACATAGGGTACACATAGAACAGTGGAGCAGAGGAGTCAGAAAACTGTAACTCTCTAGTTTCTGTAGTGCAGGAAGGTCCAATGGAAGACAGGTGAGTGGGTCTATGCCTGACACTTACCTACCACAACCTTAGGTGAATTATTTTGGGTTTTCCTATTTATAAAATAGAGAAAAAATTATATTCCTAATGATATTGTCCTGGAAATGTTTGTAAAACACCTACAATGCAAGTGCTCAGTCAATGGCTTTCATGTTCTTATGAGCAGACTAAATAAACATTTTTAACTATGTACGTATACATTGACCACATTCAGGAAAGTTTTTTCTCTTGTGTTTAAAAGCATAGAGAAATAATAAGAATTTGTAATCCCAGCATTCGGGAGGCTGAGACCGGAGGATCCGGGTTCGCGGCCAGCCTCAGCTACCTAGTGAGGCACTGCGCAACTTAGTGAGACTCGGTTTCAAAATAAAGAATAAAAAATAGGGCTGGGGGTATAGCTCGGAGGTAGAATGCCCCTGAGTTCAATTCCCAGTACCGCAAAAAAAAAAAAAAAAAAAAGAAATAATAAGAATAGATAAAGTGTTATGGTTATAGTGTTTACTATGGTAATAATAAGAATGTCCCCTAAAGAGCATACGTATAATGTTCAGGGTTGATATAATTAGGTCTTGAGGGTTGTAATCTTATCAGTGGATAAATCCATTGTAATGGATTTACTGGGTGGTAACCTAGGAAGGTGGGGTGTGGCTGAAGAAGGTGGGTTTCTGGGGGTGTGGCCTTGTCTTTGAATCTGGGGGACTGTGCTTTTGTCTTTGAATCTCTTTCCTTGCTTCCAGCCTCCATGATATGAGAATAGCCCTTGCTCTCTCTATTTCTGCTTCTGACCTTCATGATGTGAAGAGCAGAACCTTGCTCTCTCCTTCTCTCTGCTTCTTCCTGCCATTCCCTAAGCTCTCCACACCCTGGCCTCACATGTCCTGAACCCCAGGATCTCCAAGAAACTGTGAACAAATAAATCATCCTTCCTCTAAGTTGTATGGTCATTTACTTTAGATTATAGCAGTAACAACATTAAACAAGGCAGTAAATTTTCACCTCAATAATTTTAGTTTTCTCATCTGCTGAAATTCTGCACTTAGCTTAATTTATACTAATCTGAAAATGCTCTTACTTCAATGTATGTGCACTGAATCTAGTGCCTTGAGTCTCACTCAAAACTCTAAAGTGCTCTACATCGCTTGATGCATAAACACATTTTCCAGTTACATAATTGTGATAGTGTGAGTGTGGTTTGTCTTTGGACCCCAAGAGGTCATGTGTTGGAGACTTGGTGTTCAGTGTGAGGGTGGCGGGTGTTGGGACCTTCAGGATGCATAAACTTGTGGAAATTCATTTTAAGAGCAATCCCAAGGCCCCTGACTTGATTTCTGACTTCCTTTTTGTGTTATGATCTCTTGCTTCCACATGTCTTCCTGTCACTGTGGTGCTGTTTCAGAAAATCCTGGTCTCAGTGTTTGAAAACTGGCCACAAGGTGCCATGAGATGAAAGAAAGAGGACAGATCTAAGATGGCACTGAGTGCAGTCACTGGGGACTCACTGACAGAGGGTTGGCCAGGAGTGGCAGCAAGAGCAGTGTACCCCTGTGACTTACATCAGAAGGAAGGGCTTATATAATGGTCAGGACAAAAGTGACTCTCATCCAAGCCAGAATGTACCTGCTTTATCCCAACCTAACATCAAAGACATCAGGCACATTCCTGGTGTTGGCAACATCAGGGTACAGTTGTAAAGCTCCACATACAGACTGTAATGATCTTTTTCACTTATACTATGCTGGGAAATTGTGCTGGAAAAACAGACTAGATTTCTGAGGGACAGTCATGGTGGTTATGAACTAAGATGGCTCAGGTTAGGTCAAGCTGGATTCCTATAAGTGCCATTTGCCATGAGACTTTCACCAGAGCTGAGCTGATGCTAATATCCTTTAACCTCCAGAACTGTGAGGTTAAGTAACTTCTTTTCTTTATAATTACCAAGGCTTAGTTATTTTGCTTTAGTAATGGAAAACTGACTAGTAGGAAAAGTTACATGTGATCACTATAGAAAAAATAGGAAATACAGAAAACCTTAAAGAAGAAGGTAAAGAGCACAGATATCATTCTCATTGACTTATACATAAAAAAGAAAAATGGCATTCATGGTAGCCAATTAAAATGTCCAATGCTTAAAGCTAAGGGATTGAGGTTCAAGTTCAGCAAAAAATTTGAGCATGAGTGATTGTGTTTGTGTTTGAACATATGTTACTGATTTATTTCTCACTAACTTTTGGAGAGGCAGCTATAAATGTCATCTTCTTTTTACAATAGAGGGAAATGACAAGAGGTGATCAGTGAGTGGTTTTATAGCTTGTGACTTGAGAGGTTGGGATTTGAATGTGGGTATTCAGACCCCAAGTACAGGTCTCTTTCCATTTTCCTATACTCCTCTTTCTATAAGCTATGTTGCCTTGTGGTCAATGCATAACACATAGGGAACAATCCCATTGTACACCTACCAATTATACCCTCCAGATAAACCATTCTTATCTACCCTCTGGATTTAGTATCACTTTCTCAGTTTAGGAAAGACAGTCTCTTGACAAAGATCATGCCAGTTAGTTTCTTAGAAATAATTTTAAGATGATGACACAATGAATTGATAGCATAACAAGAGATGATGTATTATAATCATGAAGGTGGCAGTTTTGTTACCTGACCATGTATACTTAGCACATTAGAGTCTCAAATATCTCTTAAATTCAATTCATACTTAACAAAAGTATTTGGCCTATGGTCAGACACATTTCTAAACTGATAGTGATAGGTCAGCCAATGCCTAGGGGATTATTTTCTGATATCTTTGTCAAAGGGAAATAAAAGACAATAAATAAGTAGCATTTATTTTTTTAAGTTCATTGAACTGATTATTTAATGCTTTAAAATGTATTCTGACATAATGTTTGAGTTTTAAAGTTAAATGAAATAAAACAAAACAACCTTCCTTCCTCCCCTCTGATATGTTGAAGATTCACAAATATTCTCCTTTGGTGTGTTACTGGTGATTATATCTTTTTTATTTCTGTATTCAGCCACAGAGCATTTAATAATGTGCCCAAATTTATTGTTGAACTAATGCGATATTCTTTACTAGACCTAGTCCTATTCTCAATGGACTCAAATCTCACCAGAACTAAAAACTAAAATTTGGGGGGGGGGGGGAATCACCTTGTGTATCTGGTAGAAGAAAATTGGCCTGATTAATTTTTAGGGATACTGGGTCTCCCACAAGAGCTGCAGGCAGCAGAGCTGCTGTGTCTACCAGTGCAGTATTGTTCCATGAGACCTAGTGGAGCTCAAAATAGTACTTGGAAGCCTCAAGTAACCACATACTGAGAAAAATCATGGAGGAGAGATAAAGATGTGAATGACTGAGGGCCTACCCAGGCAGCTAGAGCAGTGATCTGGATGTGCCACCACTGAAGCATTTCCTTCTGAGCACCTGTGTGACTATTTGATTGCCTGTGTGGTGTGTGCACAAAGCCAGAATTTCTTCTGGGTGTCACTGTATTGTCTTAGTGTCTTCCCAGAAACCATTCTTATGACAAGGCAAGTCCTCACTTTAGGAAATGAAATGTCAAATATTTCAACATATCTTTTTTTTGTCGTAGACACATTTATTGTTTTCTATGGATTTAATTGCTTTGCTTCTTAGCTAACATTTTCCTCCTTAAATTTCATATAGCTTTTAAAAATGTGGTCTATCACAAGGCAGAAAGAGTAGAGGAAGTGAAAAGTATCAGTCTCTCCCCTCTCGGGATCACCTTCTAGGAAACAGATGTCACCAAAGATAGCCTCATTGTAAACAAAGGTCTAAATTTTCTTTAGCAGAAATATTTCCAAGCTTGGAATAGAGTATTGTAATCTATTAGAGGTGAGCCAACAGGGATATTTTCTTCCCTGGTGCTGTGCTTGTGTTCTTAATAAAATTAGAAAGTGCTTACAGTTCTTTAAGTTTACTTGGTGGTAAAAATAGCAATTAAAGATGAAAGCCTACTTCTAGCTCTTTAATTCTTAGGGAAAGCACGAATTCTTACTGGGAGTTTAATTCTTTCTCCAGGATTAAATTCTGTCTTTAAAACATGCTACTTATAAAATTCCCCCTACTTCTTCATTTCCTTAGAGTAGGCAGGTGGGCATATTTATATTCATCTCAAGAGTAGTGATTCTCCACCTTGCCTGCTATTAGAATTACATGGGGAGCTTTAAAAAGTACTAGTCGAATAGGGAGTCCTGTTTAATGGATTTGGTTGTTGTCTGAGTGCTGGGATTTTAAAATCTTCCTGGTGATTCAGATGTGAGCTAAGGTTGAAAACCATTGTTCTATAACCAGGGTATCATGGTGTGTCCACTGGTTCTTAGTTTAGAGCTATTGAAGTTGACTCTTGCTAACTTATATGCAAAAGGAATTTATTGAAAGGATGAAGGGAAACTCATTGGTTCAAAGGAGGTGCTAAATTACCAGGCCTTAGAGAGGAGAGAAACCAAGACAACTATGACAATCAAGATAGCATGGATTTCTCACTGCTGGGATAAATCAGCTCTGATTATTTTATGTCCTTGAAGTTCTATGTAAGGTTCAAATATTAAGCATAGAGAAAGGATTGTCTGAGCTCTTCGCATACCCTTAGCCAGGAAAGGGTATGGAAGGGTAGTTCCCCAGAGGAAAATTGATTTGTTCTTCTCTGAAGATGGCAC
Source organism: Graphiurus murinus (assembly GCA_004027655.1). NCBI lineage: Eukaryota > Metazoa > Chordata > Mammalia > Rodentia > Gliridae > Graphiurus > Graphiurus murinus. Next base: position 502,760 of record PVLC010000007.1, read on the forward strand.
TGTTGATTCTTGGCAGACAACACCAACAGATGTCCCCACACCCTGAAATCACTTTGCTCTGGATGGGGAAGATGTAAGGAAGATTTCTCTCAGAAGGCAGTTGGCTCGGGATCAGACTCCCTTGGTGTCTGCTAATTTGCTCATGGTAGGCATTCATTCATTCAGAAAATGTTTATTGAATATCTATAATATGAAAGTTTCTCTGTGAATGCCAAGTGGAGGAAGTTGTTGATGCTTTTCGGGTGCTTATAACCTCATAGGGGTAAGACACATGCAAATGTAAGCATGATCTGCCAGGCAATGTGTGAATAGTCTCAGAGTAAAAATAGCATCTGCCAGGCCAAACATGACTTGAGTGCTTACAATTCCCCAGGCTAGTGAGAAAATGAAGACCACCAAATTGTCCCTAAACAAGATCAATCCTTACGTTGGTTACCCATGGCTGGAATTTCTGATATTCTGACAGAATCCTTTCTTCTTGTGTCTCAGTTGCTTGGTCCAGCTTTTGGAGGGCACCTTCCTTCTGGTATAAGTGACTTAGAGAACTGCCTTTATTCTCTTGGCTTGAGTTGACTTTTCTGTACATAATCTTACACCTGTCTAACTCAGACCCTTACCAGTTTTTTTTTTCTTACCCAGTTCTGACATTGGTCCACATTCTTGCTTTGCTTTTTCAGACAGGGGTCAAGAAGATAGGATCTCTCCTTAAGCTTGGGAGGGGTCATTTTGTTGTTGTTGTTGTTATTGTTAGGCATGTAGAATGCACTAGACAGTGAGCAAACAATATATTCTTAAAACTACTCTCCAGCATTTTAGCCTTGTCTCAACTCAGATATGGCAGGCATCTGTGGCACACTTTGATCTATTTTCTCTAATTTTACACTGAGAGTGTGGTGGGAACCTGCTAAAGCTAACAGTCCAACTGTAATGGCATCTATGGAAATCAGAATATGTTCTTTTTAATTAAAATATGAAAGTAAAGTAATAATAATAATGATAGTTAAATATTATTTTAAATGTTTATTATGTCTAGACCATGGAATTTAGTAAATATCCACTAAAAATTGGTTGTATTTTATGGTTGTTATTATTGTTGTTATGTGGCCTGGAAAACATTGCAATAAGTACTTTATATTTACAATCTTACAAGGTCAAGTTATCTTTATTATCCACATTTTAAAGATGGGGCCACTGAGGCATATAGACATTTAGGAACATGTCCAAGTTTGCATAGTTAATAAATAGAATTGGTGGGAAATCAAACTTGGGCAGTGAGGCTCCATTTTCTTAACCTCAAGATGGGTATTGTTATTTTTGCTGATGCACATAGTACCTACACATGGTCATTCATAAATGTTTGTAGAGTGAATGAATGAATGAAGTGAGCCTTCTATAGCTGGCTTTTTCCATCTTTGTGCTTCCAACAGCCATATTCAGGAACATATGAATTTGAGTTTATTTTTAACTTTATCGAAAATATATTTATGAGGATACATTAACTATTAAAAAACACTCTGAGCTGGGCACAGTAGCACATGTCTATAAGCCCAATGCTTGGGAGGTTGAGATAGGAGGATCACAGGTTCCAGGCCAGCCTCAGCAGCAGCCTTAGCAACTTTGAAATAGACCCTATTTCAAAATAATAATTAAAGAAAATTTAAAAAGAAGGCTGGAAGTGTAGCTCAGAAGTGACCCTGAGTTCAATCCCCAGTACCCAAACCAAAAACAAACAAACAGCAACAAAAAATTCTCTATGGATTATCTGGGTATTGGTCAATGTAATTCCTCATGATTTCATTACTTCAAATAATTGAGATTTGCTTACCTTCAGAGAAATCGTGATTTCTTTGACCAGTGTGGATACTGTTTCAGAGAAGTGTAGTGATAACCAGGAGAGGCAGTGGGGCTATTTCCTCCTGATTTTCCTGACCCTGTTTCCTGTGCTTGCTTTTTCTAGGCTGGAAATGACTTCCCTGAAGTTAATTCCTCCATTGTCCAAGCACTGTCAGATGCCTTTCTTTCCTGAAGGATTTCTTTAATCCACTGGAATTCTGCAAGTGGCTGTCTTGATAATACCAAATGTCATCTGGCAGGTGAGTGACCTTACCTGCTATCCACATATATTGTCATCAGAGATTGCAAACTTTGCTTTGACCTTAATTTTAGGAAACTGAATCCCAAGGCAGATATCACAAACATGAAGATGTGTCCTCTTTCCTGTTCCTGAACTTTGCTGGAGAATTAATAGAAACTATTGTTCTTTTGATTTGTGTTTATTTACCCATTTGGGGGGAAGAACTACTTTCTGTTAAGTGATGGAGAAAGAATGCCAATAAACCAATACCCAGGTGAATCATGGACTGAAAGCAACCTTGCTGCAGATCCCACAAAGATACTGCTGTGTCTTTCAAACCAGGGGAGCTAGAGAGTGACTATTTACTGCATCTTTTTATAAAGCTTTGCCCTGAGTTTAAGTTGAACCATGTCAAAACAAATGGCTCTGATAAATACTGGGCCCTGCTACTCTTGTTCCTGGGACAGCAAGAACTGGGCATGTTCCTAAGCCTGGTATATAGGAAACTCTCTGTCTTAGGGGTACAGCTGATGAAACTTCTGTGCTGAAGCATGAATTCAGGCAGAGATTAGAGCCAGGCTAGCAAGATGGGGGTGGGGAGACAGGACTTATTAGGTGAACTCATCTCCATCATTGTATTAGATGAAAGAAAGAGAAAGTCTCCAGGCATGTGCCTTATCCAATCCTATGCTAGGAGAGAAATAGCCAGCTCAGACCAGGTTTAGGTGGAGGAAATGATCTTTTGAAGAATCTAATTTATTTTTATATTTAATATACTTTTATTGATGCACTCTGATTTTACACTATAATAATATTCAGAATGATAGAAACACACAGGCATGTGGCACTTGGTGTGTTTCCCTCTGGATCCCTTCCCTCTCTCTCCTTTTCCCCATACATGCTATTGAGACTGGTATTGATAACTTTAAGTACATAGCATTATGTGAATTGTTTCAAGGAGTAGGCATCAGCTCAGCAGAGAAGGGAGGGAGCACATTCCACAGAGGGATGACTGTGTAGAGATTTGAAAAGAGAATGAAATTGTGGGTGGTTGATCTAAGTGTGGTAACATAAGAGAAATGAGCAAGGGCCAGATTATCCATCATTCTGACTGGTGTTGTGAACGTTGGTGGGAGGTGACTGAGAATTAGAGGCAGGCAGACCTGGTTGAAAGAGTAGGATGAAGAGGAGTAGGGTGGAACTTATGAAATATTTTAGGAGGCAAAATCTACAAAACTGAATAGAAGCAGAAAAGACTTACTCCAGCTGGGTACCTGGCTGCATGTTAGCTTTCGTTGCAAAGAAAGAGACTGTAGGAGGAGAAGCAAGTTTGGAGAAAAAGATTATCTGTGGGTACATCCACAGAAGCTGTCTAGATTCATATCCTGAGCTATTTTATCAGTTCCAGTCTTGATCCTTAGATACTGGGGAACTGAAGCAGTATTTCTGCTTACTGCCCTTTCAGAGAATCGCCTTGTTACAAAACCCTAGTTATCCCTGGCAACTAGACCTGAAGGGGAGCTGCACACTTGCTCTGCCCCAGCCAGGGTCTTGTGTTCTCTGAACCCTATCACACAGAGATCCCTGGTACCTGGAGCCCTTACATTCTGCTTCTCTCTCCTTCTGCCCTTACAGCTTTTCAGTATGTAACGAAAGGTCCTCACCTCCTGGGCTCTTACCATCGTTGGGCTGCTTGCACGGCCCATATTTTATCATTTCTATTACTCTTTCTTTTGAGCTATAAAGTTTATGGGGTCTCAGCAATAATTAAAAAAAGATTCTAAGGCTCAACGTTCACCTGTGTAACCCTCTCCAGTCATGTATTTCTGGGAGTTCCCAGAGGACATTCCCCATATACTCACTGGAGTCCCCATATGCTTTTGTTTTGACTCACTACCGCAACCAGCCACCACTGCTACTCCTGATGGTATCTTGGTGACTCTGGCCGGAATACTGAGCTGTGGCTCTCATGAGAATGCTCTATTTGATGGTGCGATGGTCAGTTTTAGGTGTCAGCTTGACTCGCCTGTGGTGCCCAGTTGTTTGGCCATATGCTAGTCTAGATGTTGCCATGGAAGGATATGGAAGGATATGCCATGGAAGGTGACCTATCATATAGAAGGTCTCACTCCCTCACTGGAAGGACTGCAGAGCAGATCCAGGTTTCCTGGTGAAGGAGGAATGGTGTCTCAAGACTATAGCATAGACATCTTGAGTATTCTGCTGGCCTCTAATCTTCTGGCCTCCCCCGTGGATTTCAGACTGGCCTGCCACCCATTGCAGAAGCTGGTTCCTTAAAATAAGCTTCTCTCTATGTGTGAATCACCTGCTGGTTATATTTCTTTGGAGAAACTCATTCCAGATGTTGATACCAAGAGTACTCTGAGCATTTCCAAGTCTTGCAGTTCCAAGTCATCATGGCTTATCATTGCTGGGAGAAGGTCTCTTTCTTTCACCTGTACAGTTTGTCATCTCAATTTGTGCTTTCTGTCGAATCTTGCATGACACTTCTTCCTTAGCTTCTCCCTGTATCTCATCATCCACACCATTTACTTTATAAGTGCTGTCAGATAGAGGGTCAACATTCTTACTTTAGCTGTGCAGAGGGCTGAGACCCAATCAGCTTTGCCCATCCCTGTGTCTCCCAACCCCCAATTGAGTCCATGCCATGTAGCAAAGACTGAATAAATATTTGCTGGTGCTATCTGCACATATGAGTAATTATACTGACTCTTCTGCTATGGCTACAGTGGCGTCTCAAAATCTGGAGATTGCTCCTAGGATGCGTAGATGAAAGACCCTCCCACTTCTCAGAAAGTAAATATATGACCCTAAAGGATTATGGTTTTATGACTCTAGAAAGTTTGCTTTACCAGGTTATGTTAAGAATGTGGGCTATATGTGTAAAATGAAGAAGTGGTGCTATTTGTGTTCTGACAATGATTGATATGTCATAAATGTCTATGTAACCCTGCTGTGCTCAAGAAATGTATAAATATCCATGCTGAAAAATAAAAAAAAAAAAACATACCAATTGTACTGGCCCCATTTACTGGTCATTTTCCCCAGATCCAACAATCCCAAAGCCAGACATCTTATACCAGTCCTACCCACCACCAGTATATTCAACTGGAGTACTGCTTTAGGATCTAATTGAGGGAGCAGAGTTGTGCAACCCCCATTTCTCTTGGGCTGGAATTCATTGCCCACCTGCTTTCTTCCCACTCATCTTGGTCCAGCAGAATCCAGCTCATCTGCCTCACAGTGCATCCTACGTTTTTTCTACTGCTCTGCCTCCTCACAAAGAATGGGGCTCTTGGCTTATTTATCCTTACTATCTTAGTGCCTTGAATAGTATCTGAAAAATCTTACATGCTAGGATAATTTTTCATAAAGGAAAGAATGGCTGGATGAAGGGAAAGAAAGAGGAAGGCAGGATGGATGGGGGAAAGGAAAGAATGAAAGAGGGAAAGACATAGGGTTGACTAGAGAAACAAAACCCTGGTTTTAAGAGCCTCTCTCCTTTCTTAGAATCTGTCAAATTCAGGGACTCCCATGTCTCCTAGCTGATAGATGTGTTACTTCGAGAGTTCTGTTGGTGTTGAAACTGTGGATACAATACATAGAATAAGATGCCAGTGGCTTGAAGGAACAGCAGCTAAAACTTAGGATTTGAGAAAAGCCTGAGAATTCAATTTACTGAACTATAGAACCCCAAACTTCCTATTCTCACACCCCAGATCAGACACTAAGTGCTGGTTCGATGAAGAATAATGATGTTGCGTGATAGATTTTGGCTAATGAATGCGTGGGAAGGCGTTTCTGTGACTGCCATGCACATGGGTCCTGATCTGGCCGTGGTTCCAGCCTGTTGTGCTGAAGTCTAGTGTTAAAATTGTTTTTGCAGCCAGATCCTAGAGAGACTCAGATGGAGGGATCCACTGCAATTAGAGGTGTCAAACTACACTTCCCTCTTCAACTTGCATTTCTAAAAATAAGATAATGAAAATATGTATTTGTGTGGGAGAGGGCTTATTGTAGAAAGCTCCAAATAAGACGCAAGAAAGTGTCTGCTCAGAAACAACACTCAGGAGGCTTCTTTCACTGCAGGGAGCCTCTGTGCCTTGAAGAGAGCCATACAATGTGCTCTGTGCACAAAGGGGAAGCGGCCAAGTAAGCCGATGGCTTTGCTAAGCCTCCAGGAGTAAAAAGGTGGGCAGGCAGCACTGATTCAGCTGTTAAGGCCAGTTTTTCTATTTCCCTGTCATGTGGTCTCAAGGGTTTGGGGAGAGACTTATAGAGTCTATTAAACCTTGCAGCAACATTTAAACCTTTAAAGTCACTCACTATTGAGTACATTTGGTAGCCATTAAGTAATGGAAGTCTAAGTCTAAGTCTAAGGAGTCCTAAAGGAGTCAAAAGGATTACTCTCACGCTTTCTTTTCCCCAGCTTCCGATGGTACAAATATGAGGAAATTCAGTATAGTAGAAAGGTTTAGTATTGTTACTAGTGGTGAGTGAAAAAATCAGCTGATCTGTCAGTGCCTTCCTTAGGATAGAATTTCTTACCATGAGGACTGCTTGAAGTAACTCCTTTGGAAGAAAACATAGGTGGAAGGAAAGATTTGGGTCACCCATCACTGTAAGATTTAGGTATTTTCAAAAATAAAAATAATAAAAGGGCTGGGGTTGTAGCTCAGAGGTAAAATGCCCTGGGTTCAATTCCCAGTACCAAAAAAAAAAAAAAAAAAAAAAAAGAAAGAAAAAATTACTCCAGATATAGTTGTCTTCCTCAACACAGAGTTTACTCTTTATCCTCCTATGAAGATAGAGTTTATCTCTTTCCTAATCCCAGAAAAAGGCTATGTTTGCTTCAATTTTGGTGAGTCTTGATCTCCTGGTTCACTTCCACTCCCAATATGTAACCCTCTGAAAGAGCATGAGGCGATCTATGGGTCCTTCATCCTGGAAGGTCTTAAACTCTTAGCTTTTTTTTTCTTTGACAATTGAGATCCTTAAAGGTCTGCTCTGCTTTTTCAATCCATCTACTTAGCTTTTAAGCTACCTGACCTAGCTACAGAATTTGTCATATGCTTTAAGTGAAAAAAAAAAAAAAAACTGATTGTATAATCAGGCTTAGTTTTCTATGTCTCCCTTGTTACCAGTATCTTGGCTCTTTAAGTCTTGTTTTGTGCCTTGCTGCCTAAAACGTAGCAAAACTCTGCTTTTATCTGTTCCTGGCAGTAGCCTTCTGCCTACAACCCAGAATTTGCATACTCTTGCTCATAACCCAGAATCATCAGAATAGTTGTACAATGTCAGCATACTTTTTTCTAGTTCATTCCTTTCCAGAATCTTATTTCCTCTAATTTTGGTTGTTTCAGCAGTTTTCTAATGCCTTCAGATATGCTTTTTAAAATGTCCTGAATTCTAAGTGCTCATTGGTGGAAGTCTTAGTGTGTTATCATACTGGATTTCTTTTGTAGAAAAGAACTGTTTGTGTCAGTATCTGAGATGCATCAGGTACTGGATGAGGCATGAGGACTGCAAACAAATAGAGCCGATAAATTTTGGGGGTCAATTCTGTTTGTATAGGAATGTGGTTCAGTTACAGGTTGAATTGTGTCCCTCCCCCTGAAAATGTATGTTGAAGTTCTAGCCCTAAGTAACTCAGAATGTGGTCTTACTTAGAACAGGGTCATTGCAGGTATAATTAGTTAGGATGAGGTTTTACTGAAGTGGGTGGGCTACTAATTCAATATGATTACTGTTCTTCTAAGAATATAACCATGTGAAGACACAGAGACTCAGGGAGAACTTCATATGCAGATGGAGACCAATAGATGTGATGTATTTTCAAGCCAACAAATGTCAAGGATTCAGGGCCACCTCTTGAAGTTGGGAAGAGATTAGGAAGAATTTTCTTCTACAGGCTTCATGGAACCTGCTGTGAACCTGATTTTGGGCTTGTAGTTTCCAAAATTGTGAGACAATAAAATTTTGTTTAAAGCCAACAGTTTGCAATACTTTGTCATAGCAGCTCTTGGTAACTAAGATAGGTCTCTTGTCTTTAGAAGTCAGAGAAACTACTGGAGATGCAGCTCAGTGGTAGAGTGCCTACCTAGCATGCAAGAGGCCCAGGTTCAATCCCACGTCTGGGGAAAAAAAAAGTCAGAGGAACTGCTCTCAAAAATTGAGAAAGAATGATTAGGAATTCCTGTTAGATAATATAGGAGGGAGAGGCTTGCAGGAGGAGAGATAAGAAAATAGAAAAAGTCGTTTGACAACACGCTTTGTGTTTTCTATAATGTGTATGATATTCTAAATCTTTGGTACATGTATCTTAGGAACTTTAATTAGTGGGATTCGATTTTTTAAAAAAACAAATTGTTACCAGCTTGAGAACAATGTCCAGGCAATCGTAGGACAAGACTAAGTTATTACATAGATGAGTGTAAGAAGGCAGAAAACCCATAATCTTCTAAGCCCCTGGAAATCACACCCGGAAATGGTTTTTTTTTTTTTTGTACTGAGGATTGAACCAGAAAACTGGACAGCTATACACTAGCTTTCCCCCCTCTCTCTTTCTTTTTCATTTTGAAACAGGGTTTCAATAAGTTGCTAAGGGCCTCACTAAGTTGCTGAGTCTGACCTTGAGCCTGGGATCCTCCTGTCTCAGCTTCCCAAGTACTGGGATTACAGGCATGAGCCACTATGCCTGGCTGGAAATCTTAGAATTTTGGAATTTCTCTGGCTCTGGAAATATTCTTCAGTGGAAATTAGAAGGATTATTTTTAAGAAATTTTGCAGCATATGTACTTGTCATTTGTTTGTTTACTCAATTTGTAGCATTTAGTTCTATACTAGCTATATTCTTGAGGAAATTACTTTTTTTTTCCAGTTCTTTTTTTTCAAGCACAGTACGTTAGGTTACAGTGATAAATTTATTCTGAAATCTCAGAATGTTAACAAAGGCTTACTTTTCATGTAACATGTCTAATATGGAGACCTTGGAGGCACAGAGAAGTTAATTTTCCCCAGACCCCATAGCTTATGAGCTTCAGAGCTAGGACTCAAATTTAGACACTCTGGATTCAAGATTGTGTGGTGTGGTCAATTTGCTTCGAATCTTGGCCTTTTTTTGAGGCCTTCTTCCTGCCCCTATATAGTGGAGATGTCTTTGTACTTCTGCTTCCTAAAGTAAGATATCAAAACTGTTGAGTAGAACTTGTCTTTCACTTTTTTTGGGTAAATGAACAAAACTTTTTCATGAAATCTTTCTTAACTGGATAAAACTAATCTCTCTTTAACTCAAAGCCCCCATTGCACTCAGATTGCATTAAAACAAAGAGCAGTTGAAGACAGATGAACTTTTCCATAATTTTAAAATTCTATAAGGTCCACTGGCTTCTCTGACTTCCACACCTGTTGCGTATACACATGTACCTCTTTATTGTGTGCAATTGGCATGTTCTCAATTTTGCATATACTGCTGGACAAATATGGCTTTTCACTTCACTTCTAGGCAGATTATGGTTCCTAAACCATATCTATGTAGAAATTCTAGCACCACTTTTCACACATTTAGGGCTTTCCTTTTTCTTTATACAAGTACAAACATGAGTTCGAATACATATTTTGGACCACTTGCCATGGGAATAGCATTATACGATATACATAGTTCCTCAGACTATGGCATAAAGGCAGGATCAATAAATACACAAAGAAGCGTATAATTACTCATTGTAACCTTCCCTGGTTGATTTCCCTAACTTAATTACAAATTTCATGAATGCATTAGGTATGTCTTATACTTGTTTGGTCCTTCCACCATGCTTGGTTGAACTCTCAGTAACTCTTGGTTGATTATTAATTATCTGACCATCTGGACAAGAGAAGAAATTCTAAGTTTAAGGACTAAGATACAGAGTGCTACAGAGTGCCATCCTTTCCTCTTTTCCGTTTAAGAAGATGCCTGTACATTTTTGAGGTTGGTTTATGAGGTGGTCAGAGGTTAATGTATTCTATTAGAGAATCTGTGTTCACCCATGAAATTCAAAGTATTAAACCAAAGTCAGAGGTGCTATTTTCAGTAATCCACTTAAGTTAAGCAGGTGAGTAGTATAGTTTCGTATGCAGGTGATAGTGCTGACCTAGCACAATTCTGCCTCCATCTCAAAGACCCCTGAGCAGTAACTTGTCTAAAATGAGCTAAAGGGCTCATTTTACCAAGTTAAGCTTCCCCTACTTTCTGACCCCTGAACAGAGCAGGTTTCATTTTATATTCCAAGGTGACATAACTTGTGTTATCACACTCGGGACTTGGTTAAAGGAACTTTTAATTGATGACAGCCTCTCATACTGCCTGGGTCACTATCCTGTTCTTAAAATGGTTAAGGGGTGCATTGATCTTAAGGTGACCACATGATCCCAAACCCAGAAACCAGCTGAGAATAACACTGAAGCCTTGACAAAAAGGGCTATGCCTTTTGAGAGAATAGGCTTATGGTGCACCCTGGAAGAGAGAAAACTGACAGGAAGAGAATAAGGTGACAACCTCAGCCATTCTTTTTCTTCTAGCTAACTACTGATACAGTTTAAGAAGCTCTTCCTTGAGCAAGGCATTTTCCCCCTTACATTATGCTTCTCACACATAGGATTGTTTCTATTTATTCAGAAAGATAACTACATTTTGGGCCACCTTGGCTTTTCAATTAGGGATGTGCCCAGGTGAAAGGAAGCTGTTGCCTCCCAGGATGTGCTAAGCCCTGCTGCCAGCATGTGCTTCCAAAGTAAATAGAGACTAGACAGTGACCCAGTTAGAACTTTTAATGCCCAATTCATAGTTGACTGTCTCTCTTGTCAAGAATGCAAATGGAAATCTACTATCCTTTTTCAGTATTGTTTGTTTCATACAGGCATGTATCAGTCCACAGATGTGTGGCTAAAATTAAAAATCTGAACTACCTAGAGAAAAAATCATTTTATAACCTATTGTATTAGTAGTTCCCTATGACAGCTATAACAAATTACTGCAAACCTAGTGGCTTAAAGCAATAGACATGTATTGTTCAGTAGCCTGGATGTCAGAAGTCCAAAAATGGGTCTCTCTGGGTTGAAATCAAGGTGCTAGAAGTTGATCCTTTCTGGAAATTCTAGGAAGAATCCAGCTTTTAGGAAATCCAGCTTTTAGGAATCCAGCTTTTAGGAAAAAACCTGTATTACTTAACTCATGGTTCCTTCCTGTCTTCAAAACCAACAATATTGGTACATCTTTCTCATACTGCCATCTCTCTGGTTCTCTTCTGTCTCCCTCTTCCCCTCCAGAGCACCTTTATGATTACATTGGGCCTACTTGAATGAACTAAGGCAATTTTCCTAATAGGTTCAGTCTTAAGATTGACTAACAACAATAATTTTATCAGCAACCTTAATTCTCCTTTGTCAAACTAAACTACTCATGAGTTTTGGAGATTATGTTGTAGGCATCTGTTATAGACTAAATGTTTGTCTCCCTTCAAAGTTCATACACTGAGACCATAACCTCCAATGCGGTGGTAGTAGGATATGTGGCTTATAGTGGGTAATTGATTCATGAGGGTTATGTAGGGTTAATACCCTTGTAAAAGGACCTCAGAGAGCTCTCTAGCCCCCTTTCTGCCAGGTGAGGATGCAGTGAGAAGATGGTTATCTATAAACCAAGAAGAGAGCCTTCACCAGATATCAGATATGCTAATGCTTTGATCTTGGACTCCCAAGGTCTAGCAATATCATAAATAAAGTATTAGCTGGACATGGTGGTGCATGCCTATAATCCCAGTACTTGGGAGGCTGAGACAAAAGGATTGCATGTTGGAGGCCAGCCTCAGAAACTTAGCCAGACTCTCAGCAACCTAGCAAGATGTTGTTTCAATATAGAAATTAAAAAAGAGCTGGAGGTATAGCTCAGAGGTAGAATGCCTCTGGGTTCAATTCCCAGTACCACAAAAAAAGAAAGGAAATAAAAAATAAAGTGTCTTTTAAGCTACCCTAGATGTAATCATTTGTTACAGCAGCCTGAACTAAGACAGCATCATTGAGGGACCATTTTTCTGCCTACCACAAGAATTAAGAGGCATTCACAAGTCTTTTACAGTTTTATTTTCTTAATTCCAGAGCCTGAACTCTGTTGTCTGTTTCTATCTGTAAAATATTTTAAGAAGAAATCTTAGAAGTCAGATCTCCTTGGAGTCCCCATTGCCCTCAATTCAGTACCGTGTCATAATATTCTTGATTTTGCAACTTAAGCAATTAGACACAGACATTGATTATCAACTAACTATTTCATGAGATAAGAAATTGCTGGTGAATTACTTATTGATTATGCATGGCTGTGAAATGATTGTTTTGGCTCTATTGTAGGTCTTTGCACTGACTTTAAGATAGGATCCAAACTTATTTCTGATACGACTTATTCTCCCATCCCCAATAAGCTATTTCTTTGAATTTTTTTTATTTTTTCCGAAGCACAGAGACTATAAACTTTGCTACCACTTTTGATGCTTCAAAGTGTCCTCTCCAGAGGTCCTGACTCCCAAAATGTACTATTTCCCTGACTGTTGCAACAGTTTCTCATTACTTGCTCTGCCTCTAGTCTTTCTATTTCTCTAGCCCATGCTGCACACTCTAGCCAGAAGAAGTTTTCTAAAATACCAGTTTCACAAACTATAAATTCTTATTCAGTATTTACTAGCTGTGTGGCCTTGAACAAAGAGTTAATTTCTCAGAGAGACTTGGACAAAATGAAACTAATACACAATCTCTACTTCAAGGGATGACGTGAGGATGAAGTGAAACTTGACACATGTAAGGTGTTCACAGTCGAATACTAAGCATTCGACAGATGTTTGCAGGTAGCACCAGGATTATCATTAGCATTACTGATGTATTAACTAATATGAATGCTGTTTCTGCTCTCTGGTCCAGCCATCTCATGGGGATAGACTGACCTCTTCCCTGCCCTTCATCTGCCCACCCTTACTGCCCATTCACAAACCTTAGGCCCAGGGAATAGGACATGCTCATGGGTAGGGAGGGGTAGGACACTTTCCTTTATCTCATCAAGTTCTCTTGCCAGCATTCCCTTTGGGCCTGAGCTTCTAAGACCTGAAAGACCAAGCTTTGAACTTCAAATAAAAAGGTGCTTCTCTTTTTTTTTTTTTGTTCTGTCAACCCTTCCTGAATTTGAAGCTCCACTGTTGGACTTGAATAGGAAAAGAGCCAGAGTATAAAGAAAATACTCAGAACCCTCTCTTCTCTCCCTAAACACACACCTACCCATACATACACACTAAATTATTAAAATATTGTCTCATTTAATGAGTGTTTTGAAAAACAACTTAGATTTATTAAACCCCATGGGTACCAGGCACCATCTTTGGCCCACCTGTACCATCTCGTCTCAGGCTCTTCTTCCTGGGGTTTTCTGCCTCTGCTGTTTGCACCCTGACTGTGGATTTGCATTCCTACCTCTGAACCTTTGCTTCCTTTCCTCTTTTTTTGTCCATTTCCCTAAATAATCCTCCTCCTTTTCCTCCTCCTCCTCCTTTTCTTCTTCTTCTTTTGCACTAGGGATTGAACCCTAGTGGGGGTTCCTCTGAGTTGCATCCCAGCCCTATTTAATTTTTTTTTTTATTTTGAAATGAGATATCATTAAGTTACCCTGCACTGGCCTCGAACCTGCAAACCGGCAATTCTCCTGGCTCAACCTCTCAAGTACTGGGATTACAGGCATGCCTGCCACACCTGGCTTCCTACCATTTTTTATGCCCTGTTTCTAATCCTTTCTCCAACCACTCTAAAAGTTATAGTTCCTCCTTTGGCTAGTCACTGTGGAAGGTAAACATGAAGCAAATAAAAAGGACTTTGCTATTGAAAAACTAACCAAGGGAACAAGACAAATACAAGACACAATAGAGAAAACCATTTACTACTATTAAATTCTGGGGCAAAACCCATAAATGCTCCCTAAGTACTTAGGAGGCATAATCAAATGACCAATTATAATCCTGAATCAATATAGAAATGACCAAATCCTTTCATCCTTGAAGCAGAATTCTGTTATGAGTTTATGAATCTGTTCAAGTTACTTTGTATAAATTAGTTCGGGAGCTTCCTGTTTTCAGCAGAGCTGATGTGTACAAAACAGGATTTGCAGAACATTTGGGGTCATGATTAGTTCCACCAGAAGACTCACCATCACATTTCTTCTAAGGAGCAAAGCTTATTTGCTAAATAGATTAAAAAATAGGTTTTATTCACAAAACCATTTTGTTTGCATAGAATTTCAGGACAGATAGCCATTGCACAAAATTGAGGCAAACTTATAATTACTTTATCAAATAGCCTGGAGAGCTATGACTTTCTGCAACTCCCTAATAAGCTTAACGCATTCCCAGGAAGTAGTTTGAATTTTCAGTTTGGGTAGAAGGCATTAACAGAGCATGCCTGAAAGACAATCAACTGCTCATAGTCATCAATTCAGTTGGAGGAGTCTCTTTGCCATCGCAACTCATTTATGGTTTTATTTATAGATAATGAGTCACTACAAAAAGAATGTTGATCCAACAGAAAGAAGCAGCCTTGGAATTTAGATTGTCTCTATTTTGAGAGCAAGGGTTTTTAAAATAAGAATCTCCAATTATGGGTGAGTTTTAAGGAATTCTCAAACACTGGAAATGAGGAGCTAAACTTTGTGCATGTGTTGGGTTTGGACCTGGAATGTTCCCCAAAGGTTCAAGTCTTGGTCTCAGTGTTCATAGGTGGGGTCTTTAGGAAGGTGATTGAAACAGGGCTCTAAACTCATCAGTGGGTTATGCATTGATGGATTAAAAATGTAACAAATTAGGAGGTGGTAGAAATTGTAGGAGGTAAAGTGTAACTGGAGGAAGGTCACTGGGGATATGCCCTTGAGGACTACTATATCTTGTCCCTTCCCCCCTTCCTCTCTCCCTCTCCCTCTCCTTCTCCCTCTCCCATCTCTCTCTCCCTCTCCCATCTCTGTCTCTCCTTCCCAGTTTCCATGAAGTAAGCAGGATTGCTTGGCCACAACTTTCAGCCATGATGTCTGTCTCACTACAGACCCAAAGAAATGGAGCCGGCCAACCTTGTACTAAAGCCTATAAAACTGTCTGCCAAAATAAACCTTTTCTTCTTTAAGTTGTTTTTCTCAGATCTTTTGTCACAACCACAAAAAGCTGACCAATACAGTATGTGTTTTTCTGGGGAAAGGACCCATACCTCTGATCACATTTTTCAGAGGGATTTATGAACCCCTAAAAGTCACTGCTTATTTTACTGTGAATGAGCTTCAAGAAATGAAATTTCCCAATTTATATCACAATCTTTTTTTTGTAGTGCTGGAAATTGAATCCAAGCTATACCCCCAGCCCTTTTTATTATTTTTATTTGAAATGGGGTCTTGCTAGGTTTCTGAGAGTGTCATTAAATTGCTGAGGCCTGTAATTCTTCTGCCTCAGCATCTCAAGTGCTAGGATTAAAGGCATGTACCAAAACTCAGCTTGTATCACAATCTTGTATATCATATATACCTGAGACAAAGCTAACAAGGTACCCTAACTCTCAATCTCCTGTATTGTTCTCACCTTTACGTTCCACTACTTTGGCATTAACATTTGTTCATTTGGGTTCGGAAAACCTAACTTTTTACTGTTTCATTAAATAAATTTTCCTGAGGACTTTGCCCTTTTGAGGATTTTCTGCCTATATTTTAAGGACCAGTTTGGATTTTGTACCTGATAAGCATCAGAGTACTTTGAGAGAGGTCACCTGCACAATTGGTCATCTGCACAATCATGTATGTGTTATGAGTTGTATAACTATCTCCTTTCAGAGTGCTAGTGGTCATTTTGGTTTTGCCAGATCCTTCCAGTAGCCACTTACTCAGTAAGATTATCTGTATTGTTTTCATTGCTTTATTTTGTCTTTATTGTTTTTTTTTCTTTCTACCTTAAAGGTTGAATTGTATAACAAAGAGTATCTCTGGCATATCTTTTTATGAGAGTTGCCTTATTGCTTCATTCTAAGAAGAAAACATCTCCAAGACCTGAAAGAGAACAGAGAAACAACTATTTTGTAGAATAATTAATGAAGAGAAAACATTAGGTCATATTATGATACTGAAAGTTAGCTACTGAAGTAATTGAGCCCATTTGAGTGGGATTTAATGTTCTGACATAAATGCCTGTTACCTTGGAGGATGGGAACACACACCCTTTTATGACTGAAATTGACTATAATAACATTTAAAGAAATAGCCATACAAATAGATTCCTCTTCAGGAACAACAAATCACTTTCCAGAAGATGACATAAGACTGTTCTGTTCTTGTTCAAACAAGAAAGACTCCTTCCCAATGTGTTCTGACCTCCTCTAGTTTTAGAAGAATGTAGTAGGTAGGATGACCCATTCTTTCTTTGACAGGAAGGAGACTTCAAATCTCCCACTGTAAACATGGGTACCAAGAGAAAAAAGGAAGATCAATGATTGTCCTCCTGAACTTTAGGTAAGATTAAATTTCCTCTTACTTTCATCAACATCAACTAGAAATGCCAAAACTACATGTGTAAATCTATTGTGTGTGTGTGTGTGTGTGTGTGTGTGTGTGTGTGTGTGTGTGCATATGTGCAGGATGTGGTTAATTTAGAAGGATGGAGAAGATGCAGAAAGATTGCTTATCGGCTCCAAGGTGCTGCCGGAAGATTTTGATAGATGCTGTTTACCGTCCTCAGGAATCTGACTCAAGCTTTCCAGAGAAAGGTCATTAGTGACACCCAACAAATCACTTTTATGTTGTGGCCGATGTGAAAGTCAAATGGAAATTGTTTTTAAAAGTCAATCAGAGAGAGGCTTACCCTAAGTCTGCTTAAAAGAACTTTTCCCAGACTTATCCGTTTATGGGCTGAAAATCCATGACCAAGAATGAAAGAGGAAAGACTTGGCTTCGGTAAACAGTGTGGGAATGAGGCCAGGAAGAGAAGTGTTTTTCAGGGCAAGAAAGCCTCTCCAGAGCCACAGCAGCGCGGCCCCCTTCAGCTCCATCTCAACAATGTGAACACTTAGCACAGGATGCTGCCAGCCCTGCTGGACCGGCCCGCCAGGCAGAGACAGCTAGCTCAAGCAGAAAGACTGAGGGGAATTGAAGGCTGTGATTAGGAAATTGAAGACTGCCTGAGGACTGGAGATTTCCTGTGCTTAGCTGGGGGGGCTCCTGGGAGATTTGATTAGAATGCACACAGAGGCCAACTCCTTTGTCTCTCCAGCTCCACGTTGGGCTGAAGTGGTGGGGTGCATTCCAGGGCCCTTATTGGATTTGCCTCTGAAGCTTTAAAGCATTCAGAAGTGAAATTCCATTGATCTAAAGGGTCAGGAGGGGCCAGAGAAAGGCATTACAGGTTTAATTTCCAGCTCTGGGTGACTTCCTTGTATTTTACCTCTCTGACTCAGTATCTCTTCCTTAAAAATGGAAAAAAAAATGTTAAAAAGAAAATGAAAATTCCTTAGAATCAATATTAATGAAAAGAAGGAAACATGCTAAGTATTTCTAAAAGAAGTTAGCAAAAACATATATTTTAATATTATTCTAACCTAAATCTTATAGAATATATTACTATAAATAAGTATGCATAAGTATATAATACTTATACATATTTATTTATAAGTATATATAAGTATTTATAGTAAGGATTCTTATAATAAATAAGAACAAGATAAGAAATTGTGTGCAGTAGTACATTATGGTTAACATAGACATAAGTATAATTTTTTTTTGTACTAGGGATTTTTTTGAACCTAGGGATATTTTCCAAACTGTACTACCTCAGTTCCCTTTACAGTTTTTTTTTTTTTTTTTTTTTTTGAAACAGGGTCTCACTAATCTTAGTGAGGGACTTGCTAAGTTGCTGAGGCTGGCCCCCAACCTGTGATCCTCCTTTCTTGAGTACTAGGATTACAGGCATGGGTGATCATGTCCGGCACCTAAGTGTTTTCTAATAAAGGGGAAGGGGATATTGGGGCGCTGCCATGACTTTGGATCCTTACAATGAAATCTACCTATCTAAAGGGAAAAATAAAAAAAATGAAAAAGAGGGAAATATTAGGGCAAAATTGGGTAGATCCAAGAAAACTGGATTGAATTGGGAAGGCCAAGAAGTCGTTCACTGCAAGATGATCGTCTGCTGACAGTGACTTCCATGTCCCTGGGAGTGGCGGTGACAATAGGAAGCTCTCCTCCTCACCTCTGTGAACTCCCTCAAAGTTAGCCCTTTGATTAATTCTGCCAATTTTGTGCACTGCCAGAGTCATTTTGATTTAGTGACATTTTAAATCCATCTCCTGTGTTTTCTTCCTCCTCAGGTCTAAAGTTAGCATAGCCATATTACTTTGATGTACAGTTGCCCTGAGCTCCTGAGCCTCGGAGCCCCAGAGAAATCCCTAATGTGGCACATCTGATTTTCCTAATATCGAAGGAGGCAGAGCTGAAGTGTGTCTGTAATGGAAAACATTCTACATAGTAAATATGAACGGCCCCTCTCTCTCCTAGGTCACACTTCATATTTAGCATCAATCTCATATGCCAGCCTTCCTTTATTTTCTCTCCACTTGCTACTTTCACATCAGGATTCCTTCCAATCATCTCTAGCTAAATCAGTTTTCATATTGGTGATGGCACAGTACTGTTTACATCCTAAGAGTCTATTTATTGAAAGAATGCCCATGATCCAAATGCTAGAAAAAGTTGAAAAGGTATGAAAAGAAAGTATATGTTATTCATAATTATATCCCCAGTGCCTAATATTCCTGCCTAAAGTGTCCATGGACCATATTACGCCTGGACCATATTAGGTGCTAAGTACATACTTTTTTCCAATTGAATAATTTTATTTAAGGATGGAAGTATCAATAGCCAAAATTAACATCAAAACACAAGTTTCTAGGACCAGGATTACTTTTTTTTATATACTTTTATTGGTGTATTATAGTCTCACACCATAATTTACATCATAGTGTTAAAGACATACATACACACAGCACTTGGTGAGCTTTCCCCGGAATCTCTCCCCACTCCCCTCCCCCTTCCCCATCCAAGATTTTGAAATTGGCATTGGTATCCTCACGTATGTACGTATTATCAGTGGAAGTGTTTCCTTCAATAATTATCCCTCTCCCAGATCCTCACCCTTCCCAAGACCACCTTTCTCACTCCTCTGGGGTTTCTCCTTCATTATCTAAAGTCCCTCTTGTATCCCAATTACTCCCTAACTTCTGCGTATGAGAGAAAACATCACCCTTCATTTTCCGTGACTGGCCAATCTCACTTAATGTTCTTCAGGTCCATCCATTTTCCTGCAAATGACATGTTTGTTCTTTGTTGTATAGAATTCCATTGTGTGTCTGTTTCTTAATTTTGTAATCCATTCAATGTTGCTGAATATCTGGGTTGGTTCTGTAATTTGGCTATTATGGAGAGTGCTGCCATCAACATGGATATGCATGTATTATTACAATATTCTGATTTCTGTACGTTTGGAAAGATACCCAGAAGTGCTAGAGCTAGATCATGTGGTGGATCCATTTTCAGTTTTCTGAGAAATCTTTTTTAATATTAAAAGTTGTTTCCAAATTTTAAGGGTAAAAGATATTTATAACCTATGAATAATAAGTACTTTTATTTGGGAAGGCTATGCTCTCCAATTTGGGGATGATCTCTGTTCATCTACACTGCTTGTGACTAATTTTAAGTAATAGGAATCATTTCCTGTGATATTGTCAATATTGTGTAATGTTACCTTTCCTTTCCCTGGCTTTATGTTTCATATTTAACAATGTCCATACCCTCCCAGCTTCTTAATGCCAATGACCATGGAGTCATCCTATATTTTGTTTCCTCTCCCCTCCCCCCATCCAACGAGTCAGCACATCCTTCGCTTCTACCCTCCAAATACCTAGAATACAACCTGCCTCTCACCACCCTCAGAGCTACCACGGCATTCAAACTGCCACCCTCCCGTCTAAGTGGTCACAGTGGCCTGATAACACGTCTTTTGTCTTTTCTCAACATAGTGACAGTGATTCCTTAAGACTCTTTTTGTCTTAACTTCTCTTTCAAAAACATTGGCATCTCTCCAACTTGGCCAGAGTAAAAGCCTTCTCTTGACCTCAGATCTGGTCCATTTCATCTGGGCCTTTATCTTGGACCTCCTCCTGCCCTTTCCCTCCATCTTTCCACCCATGCTGCTGTGACCACCGCTGGTGTTGCTGGTCCGTGAATATTCCCTCACCATTTCTTCTTCCAGACTGCTCTTCCTAGTGTCCGTGCAGCTGTCTTTCTCACCTCCTGCACTTATTTATTCAAATGTCACCTACTTTTCAAGTCCTTCTCTGATTTACGTATTTTATTTTATATTACTTTATAATCTATACACATGGAACTTTACGTTTGGAACATTAAATTCACTCTTGTTTAAGACACGAAGTTTTCCCATCACATTTTATTTTATTTTATTTTATTTTGGTGGTACTGGGGATTGAACCGAGAGGCATTCTACCTTTGAGATACACCTCCAGCCCAATTTTACTTCTTATTTGGAAACAGGGTCTCACTAGGTTGATGAGAGTCTCACTACTTGCTGAAGCTGTCCTCGAACCTGTGATCCTCTGATCTCAGCCTCCCAAGTACTGGGATTACAAGCGTGCACCACCATGCTCAGCTTGCCATCATATTATGACTTCTAGCCATAAAGTGATGGGTGTGTTTAAAATAGTTTTCTCCCGACATTCCTATCTCTTCTTAACTTATTTCTTTATTGAAGCACTTATCACTATGTGACATACTTTTGTTGCACTTATTCGTATGTTAATTGTAGGTCTTCCCTACTACAAAGTAAGCTCCTCGCCTTAAGTTAAGAGCTAAGGACCTTGTTTTGTCTGGTCTGCTCTCTGCTGTATCCTTGAAACTTAGCAGAGAGCGGACTTATTAAATATCTGTTGAATGAATAAATGAATGGGTGAATCATTTCCCACTGTTTAGATCAAGTTGCAATGTTTATTTGATTAATCCACCTTTTAACAAACTAAGGGGACTGTTTCTATAATATAGCTTAATAATATGATTTAAGATATATTGAAAAGTATGTAATAGAACTCTTCCAGGCTTGTACTCCTCAAACAAATGCAGCTCAGTGTAATTATTTTAAGCTACATGGGAATCAGATGTATTGATCTAGAATTGCATGCTTCTTTATCAAATTGCCTTAAAAATGATTGACACTCCATCATTATCTTTATGAGCCTTCTTCTTAGATCCTCCCTCCAAGGAATTCTGGAGGGATAGTCACATTGCCAGGGTATCAGAGAGAAAAAAGAGACAAGAGGTCAGAGAAGTGGTTGAAAGATGGTTATGGTACTATTCCCACAGGTGGAATCAACCAGTTATAATTGATCATTCATTTTATCTAAAGTACATTTTAATTTTTGAAAATTATTACAGTGTGCAAGCCCTAAAAGATATTTGTTAAATCATCACTTCAGTGGTGGAATTATTATGAAAGGGACAAGTGCCATCATTCCTGAAGGTTTTTTGGCATCATGGACTGGCCAGAGAAAGTTCTAATAATATTTCTCATCAACAATAGCGACCAAAGAAAAGTAGGTCTACGAAAGAGCTGACTGCCCCGGAAGGCCCCTCCAAGTACTTACTGCATTCTAAAGTTCCTTAATAAGCCTAATTAATGGCATTCTATTTCAGTATTAATGAGACAACTTTTTGGCATAGTTGTTGGCTTTGTGACAGTGAAGTAAAAAAAAAAAAAGAATAGAGAGATGTAAAAAATAAAAAAATAGACAATGTTTGCCCTTGCTACTCAATTCAAGGAACTTCAAAACCATCTTGAGTTTTCAGGCTGCAAAGGACTTAGTAGAATTCAATACTCATGGAAATTGATTGCCTTCTAGCTTTAAGTTGTTTTATAAATACATTTAAATATTTATGCTTATGTGGATATTGAAATATACTCAAAGATGATAAATCTAGTAAAATGCTTCATTTTGTATAGAAATATTATTAAGGTAATTTACAATCAGCTGAATTATAGGTATCTTTTATCTTATTTATTTATTTAGGTACTGGAAATTGAACCCAGGGACATTCTACCTCTGAACTAGACCCCCTGCCTTATTTTATTTTTTATTTTGAAACAGGGTCTCACTAAGTTGCAGAGGATCTCTCTAAGTTGCTGAGACTAGCCTCAAACCTGTAATCTTCCTGTCTCAGCCTCCAAAGTATTGGAATTATAGGTATGTGCCACCATGCCCAGCCTTTTTAATCTTATTTAAATTGTAAAGTTATTGTTTAGATAGATGGTGTTTTGGGAAGTCAATTTATTTATTTATTTTTTATTTACTTATTTATTTTTTTAATGTATTGGGGATTGAACCCAGGAGACATTCTACCTCTGAGCTATACTCTCAGCCCTATCTTATTTTTTGTTTGAAACAGGGTCTTCCTAGGTTTCTGAGAGTCTTGCAACATTGCTGAGGCTGACTTCAAACCTGCAATCCCTCTGTCTCTGCCTCCCAAGTACTGAGATTACACTGTGCGCCAGCATGCCCAGTTTGGAAGTCCATTTTTATTTATTTATTTTTTTTACAAAACTAATTTATAGGATTATACCATGGCAGTCTAACATTTCCCTCTTTACTGAAAATAATGCTAAATTTGTATTTATTAAAAATGCCATGACACAAAACATCTATGATGAAATGGATTAATTAAAACCAGATATATTATGAATGCTTTTGGAAGGTAATTTATTTATTAATTGCATTTTTCGAAGTTTACCATTCAAATCATTATCAGCCAATAGTAGTCAGGTTTACACCCGCCAATAAGATTTTGAGCAGCTAAGAGTGCAGGGAATGTTACAGATCTGTTCCTCTTTACCTAAGTGATTAACTGTATATCATAAAACATGTGACAGAAATGAAGCTATGCATGGAAAAGACCAACAATTACTGCAAACCCTGAGTGATTGTGTCACGTTTAGAATTTGAGAAGGAAAGAAGAAGGATGCTAATGGATGGGTATCAAAATACGTAGCTATTTCCAGCCCGTTGAAATGATTTTCTTTGGTCTACTCACATTTTCTTTTTTAAACACTGACATGCAGAGCTAGTAGTTCCTTTACAGAGGTGAATTTTGCTCTTAGAAAAATAAAAAATATTTATAAGAGGTTGCTATTTAGTTAAAAACAGATGGCAGTCCAATAGCTGAGGTCACAACCCCATCTGCGTCACTTACTAGTTATATGACTTTGCGTGTAAAATGGAGATATTAATTGCACATCTATCCATTAAAGACTTGATATAAAGATAAAATGAATACTGATAACATGTTTAGAACAGTGCCTGATGGAGAGAAAGCCCTACCTATTATATATAATGAATAGCTGGACATGGTGGCACACACTTGTAATCCCACTACTTGGGAATCTGAGACACAAGGATTGTAAGTTTAAGGCTAGCCTCAACGACTTAGCGAGACCTTCAGCAACTTAATAAGACCCTATTTCAAAATGTAAAAAAAAGGGATCTGGGTGCATATCTTAGAGGTAGAATGCCCCTGGATTCAATCTGTAGCAACCCCCAAAAAGGAATGAATTCATTAATGGATATTAGAATCAAACATATCAGGACTTGAATCATTCTTTATATTTCTTTGCAGTATAACAAGTCATACAATCTTTCTCAACTTCCTCATCAGAAAATTAATTGGGGGAATAATTTTTATCTCTTAGAAATTTTTTGTACCATCAGATGAAATTATATTTTCACCATTGAAATGGAAAATTCCTATATATTTAGTACTATATACTTTGAAAAAATATAGGAAAATGGTTCATACCTCATTAGTGAAAGTACAGATTGGAGCAAGCATTTTGAAGGACAAGTTGGCCTTCGTTGTTACCTTTTTAGATGCATGTACTTTGACAACAATTTTACTTCTAAGAGCTTATCTCACTAATAAATAAAATATATATGTACAAGGATACATATTACAACATTATTTATAATAGTAAATAAACAGGAATAACTTAGATGTCTTTTAATGGGGAACTCGTTAAATAAGTGATAATAAACCTATAGAATGTAATTATGTGTGGTCATTAAAAGGAATGTGGTAAGATGGGCATGATGGCACATACCTGTACTCCCAGTATTTGGGAGGCTGAGACAGGAGGATCACAGGTTTGAAGCCATACTCAACAACTTATCGAGGTTCTCAGCAACTTAGTGTGACCTTGTTTTCAAATAAAAAATAAACAGGGCTGGGGGTGCAGCTTGGAGGTAGAATGTCTCCCAAAGGAATGTGATATATTTACAGATATGAAATAAATCTAAAATATATTATTATATTAAATATTTGATAGAAGAGTAGTATATGCTATGTATCATACACACACACACACACACACACCTCTCTATTCACAGGTTCTGCATCTATGGCTTGAAAATATTTGGGAAAAATTGCTTCTGAACTGAACATGTACAGACTCTTTCTTGTTATTATTCCCCAAACAATATACCACAACTACTTGTAAACTGTAGCACTTACATTGTGTTAGGTATTATAAATAATCTGGAGATGATTTACAGTACACTGAAGTTTGTGTGCAACTTAATGCAAATACTACTCCATCTTATAGAAGGGACTTGATCATCCAAGAATTATTTTAGTGTCATTAGGCCATCCTGGGATTAATCCCCTGCAGATATCAAGGAATAACTGTAGACACAGACAGACAGACAGACACACACACACACACACACACACACACACACACACAGAGTATATATAAACATATAAAATCGGTAGCATCTTATATGCAGTCAGCTTGATATGCCTCACTGACTTTGGCTGTAAGTGAACATATTTCTTCTATTTTTTCCCACTAATTGCTCAAGCATCCACCTGTCTTTACGAATTGTCAGAGATCCTTAGTGTTTATGCAAAGACAGTGTGTCAGTCCAGCTCTTAGCACCAGGGGGCGCCAGCACAGCAGCGTCTGCTCAGTCCTTGCTTCTGGTTTCTCTCTTCCATCCATGTTGACTGGTCCTAGTACCATTGCCAGGTAACACTTGTCTACAGCTGCTGGGTTGCCTCATTCTTCCTGGATTTTGGGAAACTTCAATGGTCCACGTTTGTGCTGTGGAGGTATAGCCATTTTTAATTCACACCCGCAGGTTTAGTTATTTTTCTCCAAATCCCATCTTCTATCTTGGCCATGTTTTCTGCAAGAGCCCTTCCACCATAGCCTTCGGGCCATAGTGTGAGCTGTTGGCTTTTTACAGTGCTGATGAGACCTTAGTATCTTCTCCAAATGGACCTCTCTCAGCTACCCAACCAACATCAAGAGCAAATTGATGTCTGTCCCCTCTTTCCTGGAGAATAGTAGGGACAGGGCTCCTTTTACAAATTGGTGCACCCCCTTTCTAAACTCTGCATATCGAGTAGGCCTGGCTTTTGCTTAAGCACACATGCACAATGAATCCCTTACCCTCTTATCCCAGGACACTGGTGTCCCTGGCCTTGCATTTGCACAACTATGAATGAGCTGCTACTTTTTCTTTGCAGAAGAAGGAAGATGTCTCCTTCAGGGCAACTTCTGGATCTTTCTTTTCAGATCCACAAATATCAGCTTGGGAGAGACAAGTGCTTATTCCTGTCTTGCTAAGCACCTCATTTAGCTGAATATTCTTATTTCTTATGCACAGTCAAGTTTTTCTTTGTTTATGATATATACCTATAGAAAAACTTTTAGGAAGAACACTCAAGAAATTATTAATGTTATTTATTTTTGAGAAGGAAGAATAGTGGCTAAAAGGAAGACTTCTTTTTTGCCTTCTACCCTAGTGTTTTGCTTGGGTTTTTAAAATGTTTAGTTTTTAATAAAAATGAAACAAAAGTTAGAAAAATGATCATTTCAAAAGTAAAAAAACACATGTATATTTCTTAGCATATGACAAACATGAAAAAAAATGATTGTTTTCTTTCATTTTTTTTTTTGTGATGTGTTATCTAGACAGGGGAGGTTGAGCAGGTCTAACATGTCTTATATTGATGAATGTGTTTCCCTGTGTCAGAAAAGACTTGAACTGTTTCGAAGTGGGCTGGTATGGATGGGTATTCTAGTGTGCATGGTTATTTTCCCCATGATTTCTGATTACAAGGCTGCCATGTACAGTGATATAGGAGGTGTACTGTGTAAGAGCTTCGCATCTAAGGTGTATTTTCTTATCACAGACATCGGAAATTAGTATATTCATCATTGTCTT
Organism: Graphiurus murinus; assembly: GCA_004027655.1. Classification (NCBI taxonomy): domain Eukaryota; kingdom Metazoa; phylum Chordata; class Mammalia; order Rodentia; family Gliridae; genus Graphiurus; species Graphiurus murinus. The sequence goes on from PVLC010000007.1 coordinate 529,224, forward strand.
TGCTTGGAAGTTAAAAAGTATCTTGCTCAAAGAAATTATTATATTATGAAAAATTTATAGCAGATGGAAGTAAAGTGCCTGGGCTCTGTAGGGCAGGCCTCTGCTCTACTACACAACTGCCAGAACTAATAATCTGCAACAATGATGGAGAGGCCATGCTCTGTTCACCTCTGCCATCCATTCAGCTTCATGGCTGTGCTGTCAGCTGCCACCGAATCCCTCTCCTGGGGGAGAAGAAGGAGAAAATAGAGGATAGCACAGACTCTTCTCCTTCTCTGAGAAGGCACTGCCAGAATTCATGGGTGGGACACATTTTCTGTGTCTCAAGATAGAAGCTCTCTAGTAGTTTTAGCTTAGATCAGGGTGTAAGTAAAGTGTGACTAAGCTTCAACTCTCTGGCATTTTTTGTATCTTCCCATACAAAATTTTCTACCTTCATATTGTTTAGACTGTGTGTGTGTGTGTGTGTGTGTGTGTGTGTGTGTGTGTGTGTTACTGGGGATTGAACTCAGGGCACTCTACCACTGAGCTACATCCCCTATCTTTTTTTGTTTTGTATTTTAAGACAGGGTTTTACTGAGTTGCCCAAGTTGGCCATGAACTAGTGATCCTCCTGTCTCAGCCTCCCGTGCTGCTGGGATTATGGGCATGGTCTTTGAATGACAGGGAAACTCAGTGGGATTGAGAACCTTAGCTTGAGTTCAGCATTCAGTATTATTTATTAATAAGTAAGAGCTGCTCTTAAGGTACTCCTTAGAACCTTCCAAAGTATCATTTGTAATGCATTGGTGTGTATTAATGTTTATACACATCATTTAACTGTATAATTAACGTATTTGTAATGTGAGTGTTGAGAGTTGTGCTTGTGTGTTCAGTGGGCAAATCTTGGCCCTCAGGCTCTAAGAGACAAAGTGTGACATAAACATCTAAAATTGCTGCATTAAAGGGAATACAGTTTCAGGAGTCTGCCTGTTGGTCTTACCCAGTGACAACAATTTGGAAACTATCCCCCTATGTAGGATATTAAACAAAGGAAAAGTTTTCTTAGTTGGGACTCTTTTATAGTCATAAGGGGTAGAAACTTACCTTGGTTTAAGTATATTAAAAATTGACTGGTTCTTACAGCAGAAAAGTCCAGAAGCAGGGAAAGTTTCAAGATTGGCTTGATCCAGAGACTCAAACAATATAAAGAGGACCTAATCTTTCTCCAGGTGAGTTTTATTCTCTGGCTTTATATGCTTCCTAAACAGCTAGAACAGCTCTAGATACACACTCAAGTTCATTGGAAAACAGCACATGCTTCTTCCTCAGTCTTGAGCCATCACTTTAATTGGTCATGTCCCTATTTCTGAACAAATTGCTGTAGGCAGAAAATATGATTTTCTCATTGGCTGGGAGAGAATCACAGTTCTGTGTCTGGAACTAACAGAGCAGTCACTATGCCAACTGTACTGGAAATTCATGATCTAAGATTGGGGGAAGGGCTAGTTCCTGGGGGATGTTGGAATATCAAACAGAAGAAAAGACACTGGGAAGCAAAAAAGGTCCCCACTCCGAAAGTGGAGAAGGCTAACCAAAAGAGAGAGGTTGTCTTGCTTCTCTCTGAAGTATATTGGAGCCAAAATAAAAAGCAGAGGTTTGAAGATGCCTTGAAATTGGGCAGTGACTGGTGATTCTGTATGACATTCTGCTATTCATTGATTATTCATAGATCTTAGTGGCTTTTTTGTCTAAATCTAATGGAAAACACTTATGACCTTTTACTTTTAAAATTTACTTTTGTTTTTAACTTCTTTATTTTTAATGTAAACATATGCTTTTTCCTCCCCAATCATATGAAAGAAAGAAAGAAAAGGGAAGAAGAAAATTATATAAAGAGAAATGTCTTAAACTCATCATTATTCAAAGACTTTCACTGTTAGCATTGTGCCGTATTTCCTTTATTTTTCATTGAATATTATGTGAATGGCTTAGATTATTATTATATGAGCAGCAATTCTAGGCTGGGATCTTGGAATCTAGACATAAAGATTCAGATATGAAATGTTTTGAGGGCATTTAATGTGCGAAAACAAACCTTAGAAGACAACTACAGTTTCTCGTGTTGTGTTCTGTCCTGCAGGCAAGACATTATTCTTTCTCAAGATCTGAAAGGTTATTTCAGTGATATTGGCTTAAATCAAAGAGTCGGGTCAATCTGTCATATGTCCCTGAGTTTTCCAATCAACAGGATTTACAATATTATTAATCACATTTTTATGTCACTTTATCTGCTGCAGAGGTCCTGGATAAGGCTCCTAGGAGGATATACAGTATATTACACATTTTTAATACACTTGATATTAGGCCTTTCAAAGAGCTCCTTTCCATTCACATTGGTGTATTCTTATATTAAATCACTTTGAGAATAACATGAAAGTAAAGCAAGGCAGGCTGCCGCTTTTACTTCTCTGAATACTCTTTCCTCCCTTGCAAATGGAGACCATTTTTAGTGAAAGGATGCCAAGAGTGTGCTAGTGTGCTTCCCAGGACAATAGCCTAGCACCCTCATGGCCCAGTTTTTCTTGTACTTGTGCAGGCTGTGGTTCCCTTTATTTACTGAATAAGACCAACTTCTCACATTTTTTTTTCACAAAATGCTATACTGATAACCTATGGCTCAGATATTCCTTTCAGTTTTGAACCACTATTTCTAGGGTTCAGTGACCACTTAAATAGAAGCTATAAATCATGACTATTTAAATTCAGCTATAGTGCTCTGGATGCTACAGCTACCCCCAATATCTTAACCTCCCACCTGCTCTGTGGTCTTTGTGGCTACCTACTCAAATGCTATTCCAGTCCTATTTGTTCTTCAGGGTTCCAATAACTTCTTCCTAATACTGTAGAATGTTTCATTGGAAGTACCGTAAAAGGGCATTGAGTCATAGAATGTTTAAGCTATTAACATTTGCTTTCTTCCTTCTTCAAATGCCTCAGTCTGTGGCTTTACCATCATTCACTTGGCCAGTCTTTTAAGTTCAAAGTTACTTTAGACTTCTTTTTGCTCATCTATCAGCCTTCTCAATGGCCCCAAACCCATTGGTGTAAAGTTCTGCCAATTCCCTGGGCATCCTGTTTTTGAACTTCTTGCCGTCCCTCTATTTCCCAGCCTCACATCTTATAATTACACCTGCTCCTCTGGTGGGGAACCAGACCATGTCCACATCCCTGTGGTTTGGATGAGGTTAAACCTACTTACCTCCCAGTATTTAAGCCAACTTGTCCTCAATCTTTGGATTTTGCAGGCTTCTGAGAAAAAGGCATTTTCCTCCGCACTGGAGATGATAAATGGAGCTGCTTTTGACCATTTTCCAGCACTTAGTGAGAACCAGACTGAAAGTAGAACTAAGCAGACCAAGAAAGGATTCCTGGAGACATAGTGGGGTACCTGCATCCTGCTGTGTCTGCTTCTGGAGTAGCTGAGCCTTGATGGCCTCTTTTTTTCCTTCAGCAGATTTGAATTACATTTCTATCATTTGCAAGCCAGGATCCTGAACAATACAGATCATACTGGCATCAATTATTATTGATATTGATGATTCTGTATTAGTCAATACTCTTGGTTTCTGAAGACAGAAGTCCAATGCAAAGTAAATGAGGTTTAAAAAAGAATCTCCTAGTTCACATACTCAAACATGTAGGGCTTCACTTGCACCAGGTCTGGCTGCATGGCGTTGCTTAAATAATGGCATCCAAGATCCACCTCTTCCATCTCTGGGGCAGAATGTCCTCATAGCCTCTTAGCAATACCAGCGAAGAATGAGTTTTCTTCCCATTTCCAGGAAGGACTCTGATTGGTTCGTCATTGTCCAATCATAATTCTTACCACTGTAGCCATAGGGATTGATTCAAGGATGGCTACATGATAAATATTATGATTGACCAGGTCCAGGTCCTATGTTCATGTATGTGGCAGCAGGAGAAAGGAGATTGTATCAACCTCATTGAAACTATATACACCAGGTTCTATGTAGGAAATAGGGTTCTATTACACAAAGAAGAGAGAAAGAAATGATGGAAAATAAAGCCATTTATGTTCAGAACAATTCATAAGCCTAGGATTTCAGCTTAGTTCTCTTTCTCAGGCAAGATTTCTGCACAATCAGTTTCCTTCTCTACATATCCTTTTGGAGGTCTCAGGCTCAGATTACCACCTTCTTCTTTAAAAACTTGCT